>BMAO01026096.1:0-201117 GCA_019973975.1 Trichonephila clavata
TTGAATTCTCATGCTGCCATCTGTTGACGGAAAGATAAAAAATTCTTTACTCATATCAAAATATACGTTATACCGCACAGAAAAGCTTGATGGATTTCTGTAAATAAAACTTAAAGAAACTAAGTCTAAACTCTCTCTAGAGATCACAAACATTTATTAGAACTTTTGTTCTATCATATATTATATAAAATGAAACTCTTATAGAAACCGAAATACAAAAAACTTATAGGTGATCGATACCCCTAGGTTAAATAATGCATTTAACTTACAAATAAAGAGGGAAAGTTTCAATTCCTTCCAAATGTTCCCAATTTTGATGAAAGTATAAGTTTTCGTTTACCTTATTTAAATTATGTAGGTTTTGTTATTTATTAATTCATAAAATTACCAAAATATTAATATCAGACCATGCAAATAACTTTTTTATTGGTATTAAAATAGAATATATTTCTGCAATATTTTGATTCTGTATGATGCATCATACATGTACTTTTTTATTCAAACGATTATTTTTGCTTAAGAATATATATAGTTTACATACAATCTTTTGTTCCTTAATATGTTTATACTTGCGTGTACTAGGTATTTGTGTTTATGAACAACAGGTATTTAATGGGTAAAATTAGTATTTTTTAAAAGTATACAAATTTTATAAAGTAACACTTGAAAATAATTACATAACAAATTCGTTGAGAAATCTTATTTAAAAAAACTGCTACAATATTATTAATATTACTCGAATAACAGAAGGAATAAAAGGAATTTTTGTAACAGAACTAGAAATTATACCAGAAACGTAAACAGACTACTTTTATAGGGGGAGGGGAGAGACTTTAAAAATACGTAGACGATAATCTCAAGGAGTAATATTTAGGCTAAAAATTAAAAATCTCTTGTTGTTTGGGGAAGGGGAGAAATGAGCCCAAAACACTATCCTTGTGTACGCCACTCCTTCTATATACAGCAGTAATAAGTGTGCGTGTTGTGTGTTGCTTATCCACTTGGCCTAGACCACAAACTAGACCAAGTCAAAGAGACCGTGTCGCTTAATTAAATTAAAAACAACATCCTCCTCATTTAATAATTGCCCCACAGAGGCACCAATACATGCAATGATATGGGAGGGAGAAGCCATAGCCGAACAGCGGCAAGAAGCATAAGTCTTCTCAGATCCATTAAATGTTAAGCTCTTGATGTGACCAGTCCTAATTCTAGATAAAGTGGTCTGAGCAACTCTAGGACAGGTGCACTGCAGGGACAATCCCGGACACTTAGCGGCATACCAGGCATGTTCAGGCGGAGAACTCCAAATATTTTTGATCTTGCCCGTGAACAGGGAGTGGACGTCGGAAGCTTGCAGTTCAGAGGAAGAGGCAGTGGGAAGTTCGCTGCCCTCCCGAGCAAGCAGATCAGCAATTTCATTTCCATAAATCCCAACATGCGAGGGTATCCACTGAAAGCATACAAAACTGACCTGGGTCAATGCAACTAATTTCAAAAGTATATCCTGCCCCAACATATCCAGGACATTGGACCAATTCCTTAAGAATTGGATAGAGCTTTTGCTGTCAGTCAAAATCCAAGTATCAGACGCGCGGTTGTCCAAAGCAAGGTTTAAGGCTTCTCTAACAGCAACAAGCTCAGAGTGGAAAACTGAGCTGTGTTGTCAGGGTTTTTAAAACAATACCGAAATTCCTCAGTATTTATTTTCATAAAAACGCCACTGCCTGTTCTGACTGAGTCAGATCTGCTTCCATCTGTGTAAAGGACCAAGGCCTGGGAGGGAATATTATCTATGACCTCGAGGGCAAGTTGGCGCAGCAGTTCTGGGTGTTCGTTATGCTTGGTAAAATTCATATTCAAGTTTTCGTTAAAAATTACGTTACTACAGTAGTAATATAAAGTTGTATAATTCCTCTCGTGATATATCTGTCATAGCCTCAGAACTTATCTCGTTTATTGGTACAGTAAAAACAGTTTGTTTTAGAAAATATTAAATATTTTGTACAGAATCTGTATTTTTTAAAAAGCCAAATTAAAAGGAAGAGATATACTCAACCGAAAGTAAAGTTGGTGACCTTATGCATGAGTTATATATTTATTGTTATATATTTTTATGCTTGAGGAAAGCAACTATTTTGATATGTTTTCAATTTAATTAATTATAAAAAGAATGCGTAGCATTTTAATGACGTGGAATTAGAGTATGAGCCATTTGAAAGGAATATTAACATCAAAATAATGTAAAACTCTCATCTAGAAGGTTTTTTGAATAATGCATAAATAAATATAAATTAACCAATGGATATTACACAAGCGAATAAATGCCTAAGCATTTGTAACGTATTTTTTCTAATAACAAGATGTTTTCAAAATAATAATTTTACAAAATATTTTGTTTTATTTCGATTTTGATAAAATTTTGATTCTACTTCTTCACACACAATAAACATTAATTTTTTTTTAAAGAATATAGTTTTATGTTTTGAAAGAGCATATTACATGCAAAAATATTTTTCAATAATTATTTTATTGCAGTTGAATATAGAACGAATTTTAATAATTATAACTTTTTATTAATTTTTTGCGTTAAATTTAGCGTATTACATAGCTTCCAAAAAGATTGAATTACAAATAATTATAATTACAGAAAAAGGAAATTTGTAACACATATTGTCGCCTATTCTTTTATTGCATCTGTCTTTCTTCTCATTAATTGTTTCTTCTACACCTATAAAAGGGACTACATTGATTGCACTAGAAACAAAAAATGTATAGTATGTTCACAACTCTAAAAAAAAAAGTAAAATGATACAGCTCAGCAATACTTTGATAAATTTATAAGAAAACTTTAAGTATTAGTCAAAAAAAGTGCTGTTTTAAAGGGTTACACCTTATTAAGAAATTTTTTTCTAATACTTCTGGTGGGTATTTTGATATTGTTATTACATTCTCTTTTTTAGTGCATTTCAACTGCTTCACACATTTCAGGGGCTTATTAAATATGAAAGTCTCGAAGGCTGCCTGTGTTGTGTTGTTGTACTTTGGCCCTATTCTTAAAAATACCCAAACTAAAAGTGCTGGTCTATAGCTTGCCATTTTGGTGCTCTTGCTTTGCTACTTCTAAAATATTTTATATTTGTTTCATACATAAACTATTTCGTGAGGAAAAAACTGATAAACAATCCTAGGAGATGCAAATCCTGAAAATGATGCACAGATGTTTCCTCACCTTTGCATGAAAAGATTTCAACTACATTGAGGGGAAAAATAGCTTTGACTTTACAACTAGATCTAAGGGCTCATTTTTAATTTATGAAAAAAAACTTGTAGATATAAGTAAAAAAAATGCAAGACATCTGCAGAATAATTTTCATTATAAAGATATTTATTATTGCTGATATTCATAAAATTAAAAATACTTTTATACATTTTCATAGAGACAGTCTACACACATAGCAATGCTGGTTACAGTTTTGAACATGAAACAGAAATTTTCATACATGAATTTAAAGAAGGATTCCCACGATCATATTTTGCTTTAAATCTTCGATGAACTGTAAAACAATAAATTGCTGCAGATTTCTTTCCAAAAATAATTAAATATAGGGCTATAATTAAATTAAGTAGAATCAGAGGCTTACCTAAGAAAGAAAGGAATAGGACAGGAGGACATCTGCTTCGGGCCCAGCTTTTTGGGGAGGGAGAGGACCAAACTGATATTAAATAATTACAAATGAATTTCAAAGTGAAATATTTCTAATTTTGCAAATTTTATAAAAGTAATTATGTGTGTTCATTTTTTATATTCATTCTTGTTTTTTGATATTGTCTTTATAATTCAATTTTATCTTTAAAGTGTTATTGTTGTCTCAGTTATTTTACTTTTATCATTCCTTTCATACTTAAGGTATCCGACTACCCTAAAACTGTGAGTTTTGCGGAAAGTTGACAAATCTTTTTTATGATTATATTTTAAGGGCCATCTTATTAGCTTTATAAAAATACCAAGTTTATCAGTTTCCATTTAGTAGAACAAAAATTACAAGTGTTTTAGTAAAAGCAGATGACATTACTTTAAGCAAGATGTCATACTTTAAAAAGCGTTTTACTCGAAATGTGATTTTTTGAAAATAATCAAATGGGGTCAGCGATTGCTAAAAAAGTTTTGAACATAATTGAGACAGTGAAATTTTTTCTGTAAGTTCTGTATAATAGTAGAATTGTTTTAACCTTCAGATTTATCCATCACTGTTTTATTACAAAATTTACAGCCCCTTATGTGAATATAATCACTGTCTTTTTAAGCATTTTCATATAGTAACCGAGATAAAGTGCTCTAGTTTTTGTAAAAATGAAAATATCTCTTATCCTGAAGGTCATTTCAAATTGAATAATATAGCAACATATTAGATTGAAAAAATTGAAAATTTGTTCATAAATCTTTGGTGCAGAACGGGCCGCGTTTATGCTATTTTTTTTGTCAATTTGTACCTATTTTTTCCCATTTTAGTAATAATAATTTCTTTTTCTCTTCTTAATTGTAGCACATTTTTCTTAAAATGCGCTAAACAAATCTAAAAATAACAAAAAAATCCCCAAATCTCCTTTTTTTTTTTTTTTAAAAAAAAAAAGTTGTAGCAACTAGTCGGATACCTTAATAATTTACCATTAGTGCTGGTTTTTATGTTTTAAGGCTCAAGAAAACACGAGGGACCCCTTATGGCCCATGTCTTGTTAGAGGGGAGCGTGGAAACTGACTTAGACTTCGGGCGCGGAAAATCCTAGACACGCCTCTGTGTAAATTTCGCCTTTCGTTTTGTTACTATTCCTGTTTTATGTGCAGGTCGTATAGATACAAATGATTATGTGACATCAAAGATTTTTAAGAGTATTTTGTGAAATATTGCAATAGAACACTGGTGTTGACGTACTTTATAGAGACTTTCAATAAAGCTTGGATGCAAAGCATATTTACTAAAAGATTTTAAAAAATTCTTGCAGAGAACAATAAAATTACTTATGCTGATAAATGCTGTTGAAGTTAAGAACATTTGATAAAAATGACAATAATCGTAAAAAAAATTAATTCACATGGAAAAATAAATTAATAAAAAGCATTCAATTTTATATCATAATAGCCGTTACCCTCCGCTTCGCTGGTATTTCATGATGTTTTATAAATATATCTGTTTATATTCTGACAGACAGACAAAAATTTTAAAAATTGGTTTTTTGTTATGAGTACCGTATATACTTTTAGTGCATTAAGTAAAAAGCTGCTAATTTGAAATTACAAACAGACACTTCAATTTTATTTATTTATATAGATATAGATTGGGATTATAATAACTATTGTTTAAATGTGACTAAAAAAGTAAATAAAAAAAAAGAAAAGATTAAAACTAACCACAAAACTTATCAATTTTTTGTTTCTTGCATTGCTTTTTACTTATGAAGCCTTGATTTATTATTTTAAAAGTGCATCCGAAACAGCCGATGCTCGACTTAACTGAACAGTGAGATTAACTATCATAAAAAAAATTATGGCACGCGTCAGCGTATTATCATGTGCGCGTAACACTGTTATGTCTCATGAAGAGCATCGGTCGCCAGTAACCAAAACAAAGACTTCATTAGCTCAGCTTGGCGTTCAATTTGGCGTTCATCTTGGCATTCAGTTTCACGTTCACCCGTATAGTTTCCGTTCCCGTAAGAATACGGTAATAAAATATAGCCTATGTTACTCCCCGTTAATGTAGCTTTCCGTTAATGTAGAAAGAATTTTTAAAATCGCACCAGCCGTTTCCGAGATTAGCCGAAACAAACAGACAGACAAAAATTTTAAAAATTGGTTTTTTGTTATGAGTACCGTATATACTTTTAGTGCATTAAGTAAAAAGCTGCTAATTTGAAATTACAAACAGACACTTCAATTTTATTTATTTGTATAGATATAAATAAAATTTTGAAAAATACAATAAATTTCAAACAAATATCGAAAAACCAGAGAACCATAAAATCAACAAATTTTTCAACCAAAAAAATTGTAGAAAAATATGTATATGTTTTCCAGTATGCAATATTTCGTCTCATGAACGATTACGTCATATGTCATCATATTAGCGCAAACATGTTAAAATTTTTTCATTTTAAGGCTACACAGTACCCTACAAATTTCGTAATTACGGATTTTTTTCTTTTGTGGCTCATATCATTGAAAAGCTTGCCACCAAATTTCAGATATGTTAACAAATTAGTTTTTAAGATATTTCATGTTTTCTGAGCTATGGTTTTGATTTCATTTTAAAGCCTTTTTCCACTCTTAAATTGAATTAATTAAAAATATTTGTGTGTGTGTGTGTGTGTTGTTTTTGTGTGTGTGTGTGGTGTGTGTGTGTGAGCACAATCAACTCTTTTAGTGTGAAATGTTTGTTAATTCCAATTTTCATTACTAAAATAATTTCTGTTTGAATTTTTGGAATTCACATAATTAATAAATTAAAAATGATTTCAAGACCAATTTTTGATTCAAAAAATAGTTTACATAGCCTAGAAGCTTCATCATTAATTTTTCCTGTCATGGCCAAAACATTCTCAGGTTGCTGTGAGAAACGATATTTCGAAGAGATGGAATACTACTGAAAATGATGTATCTAAAAATCAGTCCTCAGCTGATACTGCAATTAGACTTCCGAATGCAAGTATTCTGAAATCAAGTAATGTAGTTAAAACTGAATATATTTCTTATATGTACCAAAAAAACTACATTATACTAAACATATTGCAGTACTATATTTTAGTATTTTAAAATCGTGCAACAATAGCTAAAACTTTCTAAACTGCCCGATTTAAAACTGAAAAAAATTTCATTTCATGAACAAACCTGACTATTTTTAGTTTAAGTTAGTACCATTATTATTTTGTAGATAAATGTTTAGTGTTTCAAAATTTTTGTGAAAATTTTGGTCAAGATTAAGCAGAATAAACTGTTGTCGTAACAAATGCTATCACTATTACGCAAAAATATAGTTTGATTTTAAAAAAAAATTATTTTCAGTCATATTTAATTAAAATAGTGTTTTAATGTAAAACATACATTGGAAAATAACATAGTAAAAATTATAGCTTTGCGGGTATTATAAGATTTTGTTTTATGCCTTTACAAACTTTAAATGCATTTTTCTCAGACTTTCAATTTTTAAGGTATAAATGTTTCCTAATACCCCTAAGCCTTTTTTTCTGCTAATCAGAGGACCTTGAAATTTTTTGTATATATACTCCCGAACGTATGTTCCATAAAATTTCGTATGGATTCAAGACTGAATTCTCTAGTTATTTTTTTTAAAAGCTAAAGTTAGTATTTTAAAAAATTTTGTGTTTTTTCCAGGTTTTTCTTGAAAAATAATAATTAAAAATCAACAAGGGAATACATTTTCAAATCCATACTAACTTTTGTTCGCAATAGTCAAAGAAACATAAATAACTTAAAATGACTAAAAAATTTTAAAAAGTGAGCATTTTATAAAAATTTGAACAAACTTCAAAAATTCTTAATTTTTTAAAATTATAAAACGATGGCTGGTCAGACTGATTTTTTACTTTCAGAATCAACTTAATAATGTAATCTGAATATAAAACAAGTTTTTTTTTACTATTACTATCTCCAAAATCTTTTTTGAGAAAGGGTACTGTGTAGCTTTAAGTTTAAAAACTTGTGAAAAATAGAGCAAAATTTACATCATTTTTAAACTGAAATAATCAGTCATTGAGACCCTCTTTATTTAACATCAGTAATGTGAAAAATTTTTAATAAAGATATTCAAAAATAAATAAAGAAGACATGCTAAATAAAATTAAGGCTTTGTGTGTGGATGTAAAAGAGCGTTGATAAACATCAATAAATCCACTGAAATGAAATATGTTATGGATTATTTACGTACATAAATTCAACAGAAGCATTTTATTATTCCACCCGAATTCTCACCCAAAGAAATTAATTGATAACGAACATTATTAAAAAAAGAAGATCAATAAGGTTAGATGTTTTTCAGCCTATTTAAAAACATAAAATAGTCAATTAAGGAAATTCTTTTCTAATATTTTAATTAATTTAACGATACATAATTAAACAATATTTAAAATAAAAATTTTTAGAAAAAATTATATATAAGTTGCACAAATAAAGTACATTCAGAGTGGCCCACACAAAGGGGGTGCCCTAGGGGTCCAGACCCCCTCAAAGCCCTTGAGGTTTTTTCGATTCATGATTATCCTATATATATATATATATATATATATATATATAACGTAAAATTTAATTAAGTACGAAAATTTACAATTTTTTTTATTAATTAATGCTAATTATTAATTCAATAATTTATTTTTTACTGTTTTTTTAACAAAATCGACAAAATCAGAAGAATTAATTGGTTTTGCCTTGAGGTATGATACGAGTTGAGAAACTCTCGACCATGGATACCCCCCCCCTCCTTGAAATTTTTTTGTGTGCGCTACTGAGTACATTTACTAGTTCTGATGACTCACCTTTGTTTAAAGAACTTTAGCCATGAAAGCCTTACCAATCATATCCAAAGAAAATCGACATTTTTAGTTGATTTCATACTATTTTAAGCATCAGATATCAACAGGAAGAAAAAAAAATCAAGCATAGCAAAATTTTTAATAATTGCTTATTTATCTCAACAGATAATAAAAAACGCAATTTCTGTAAAAACTCGTCTAACTTCAATAAACTTTATTCTTACTCAATTTAACACTGTAAATCTTGAACCCTCCCCCCTCCATTTGTATGAAACTGAAATTTTTTTGTGGAATTTAACTTTATGGAATATATAAGTTTATATAAAAAAAGAGAGATAATAAATTAATAAAAGTTGAATTAAATTTTGAAGCCATTCTTTGCTTCATATGTATGCTTCATGGAAAAAATTTAAAATAAATTTCCTGCAGTGTGAAATCTAAAGTGAGGGGGGAGAAACATTTGAGAAAAATTCTTACTTATTCAAAACTAACTTCTAAAATTAAATTTTAAGAACTCCACTAATTTCGAGAGATTTTTTTATAATTTCTAAAAATCAATAAATAAAAAAAGTATCAATTTCAATCCAATAAATTTTAATTAAATAAAATGAGGATATGTTTAAAAAATAATTACGTGTAACCACATGTGTTCATTTGGAATACGAGCATTTACATTTCATTCAATTAGAATTATTGAACTTAAATAATAAATTAACAAACTACTATAAACGTGAATTTTAGGCGTTAATTAATTATGAGTTTAAAAGCAAAAAAATCTTTTACTCAAACTAAAATACATGAACTCTTTGTTTAGAGCTGTTTCACTCAGTGCGGACTCCACTATTGCTATATATATATACATGCATATATATATATATATATATACGGTTAGTAATCAGAGTAATAAATTTCAGTAATAATACTGATAGTTTTACTGTTCTATTGTGTGTGGTATGACTGAATGACTTTTTTAATTTATATATATATAATTCTTTAATCCATGTATAATTATTTAGAAACGAAAATTAGCTAATATTGTGTAACTTGGAGATGATTTAGGAACGACTCATTGGATGCTGCTGATGTCATGCAGTGTATTCAATTATGAAGAAGGAAAATTGAAGAAAACGTGGAAACGGAGGGGGGGGGGACTTTACACTGAATAATTCTTAAGAATCATTTAATGTCCTTGAAAAACCATGTAAACTGAGAAATGAAAATGATCCAAATGAAAAAAGGAGTTTTTTTTAACACGGTGGATATTTAAAAAAAACCCTGTGAAAAACACCGTGTGCGAAGAAAAAACTTGTGCAAAAAACTTTGGCTGATTTTCTGGGAAAAAAAATGCTCTTTATTTTTTTAATTTATAAACATTAAGCAATAAGTGTTCCATTATTTTACCATTCATCTCTCTCCCTCTCTTTGTTGTTTTTCATTTATTTTGGGTAAATATACAACTATTTATGTTTGAACAAAATTCGCTGAAAATGAATTATTTATTTTCCTAATGTAATAATGCTTAATTCAGAACTGATTCATTTGAAATGTGGTACTTTGGAAGAATCAATTAACATTACTGCGAGAGGTATTTCTATATTTAAAATTATAAGTTCACCAGACTTATGTAACTTCCCCTTTTGCGTACAAACATAACATTTATTTACCAAAAATTGATTTTAAACGTTAAAAAAATAAAATTATCGACTTTTTAGTTGCTTTTGTACAATTCACAATAAAAACTTTTAAGAAAACTCAAAACCAGAACAAAAACTAAGTTTTAAAGTTTTGCTATCTTATTATACACGAGCGCCCTCTCATGACACCTGTTGAAACATTGCTTTCATGAAAAGAAACAAGCTGTGTAGCGCGATCGACCTGACACGGTAGTATGAAATCTACCTTACAGGTACGGACGCACCTGGTCGCCAAGTAAAACTTGCTAACTACTCTGTAGGTGTAATCTGGACATTTTGTGTGTGCTGTTATTTGAATTTGTTACAGACGTTTGCTTTTATGGGATGCTTACTGTCAAATATCGAAATCAGAGTTCTTCCATGGTTTTCTTTTACGATGTGATAGGAAATTCACACCACTTGTTTTATTGAATTAAAAGATCACACCGGTAAGTTGACGTTGCAGATTTCTGTCACTTATGAATTTGTATACGTGTTTTTTTAGATCTAGCCGGCTTTTCATCGAAAGACATCATAACAAGGGTTGCTTTACAGAGTTTTAAACATGTAAAATTATACTGATTAATTACTTTGAAATCTGATTTTTTTCCCCTTATAATTGGATTTTTTGGATCAGATAATTTATGTATCGGATCAAGTTATGTAAACTTTTTTTTTCTTTTATTAAGTGTCATTTTGAAAAAATAACATTCAGAACTTTTTTGCGACTGTTCAGATGTTTTTGAAAATTTATAAACTTTTAAGTGACACTCGATTTATACTGTTAATATTCTTTTCATAACGTTTTAATAAATTTTTTATGTTTATAAAAA
Organism: Trichonephila clavata; assembly: GCA_019973975.1. Lineage (NCBI taxonomy): Eukaryota > Metazoa > Arthropoda > Arachnida > Araneae > Nephilidae > Trichonephila > Trichonephila clavata. Next base: position 11,051 of record BMAO01026096.1, read on the forward strand.
AATATATTGTTTTTGAAGCGACTGAAAAATCTGCAAAGTGAATTATAATTTTGTATAATTAGGAAATAACAGAAGCCAAAACAAAATATAAAACACATGTTCATTATATTTATGCAATATTTGAGTATAATTTGAAATTCACGTCATCTTATGTTTGAATATATTCGAATAAGTTTCCAGGAAATTATTTTATTACATTTATGTTCCAATGTTATTTTAAAATGAGGTTTCATGTATAGATTTATATTTTTGTTTTAAAGTTTCATTTTTAATTTAGTTTAAAACAGTGCTTGTTCCTTAAAAAAATTAACTCACTTTTTTTTAATTTCTTATATTCTGGCTGTATATTTACATGTAATTTACAAGGCATCTGACAAAAACTTTATCTGAATTATATGTTCTAATAACTTATTTTTTAATCAGATCTTGTTTCAAACAGATAATTTGAATTTCCCAAAACAAAAGTTCTATTTTAATACTTATTTTTTTATTTTTTAAAAAGATACATATAGAAGTATTCATGCTTGTTCTAAAAGAAAGAAAATACACTTTTTGTATAAAGTATATGATACAAAAAAAATTCTTTAGTAAAACCATAAACATGTCCTATCCTTCAAATAAATGTATCTGCATTTATATGTGGACTGTTTTTAATTGAAAATGATTCATGAAATGGGGGTTTCCATTGATATGATCAAATTCGAAAAATGTATTTAAAATATCAATTTTCACTCTTACGCCGATATATATTTTGGAAGAAAAACTAAAAATTGATTATTTATTTGATATTAAAAGTTATGTGTATTTTATAATTTGTATAACATCATGAAATTTCAAGTCGTACACTGTTTTTGATAATAGAAATAATTTATTAAATTTTTAAATTAAAATTATTGATGAACATTTTTTTTCTTCATCTCCTTACAAAACACTAAAATCTTCTTAAGTTTGGGAAGAAATTTTATTATACTTAGTAATAATTTGTAAAATCCTTATATCTACCAGAATTATGATTTTTAACCTATTTATGATAAACGTACAAGAAAAATTTCATTTCATATTGGAATTTTAAATTTACATATGCAGTCTTGAAAGCTGGAAATACATGCTTCTCTCTGGAATATGTATCTGAAAATATTTATGAAATTAAAAATGTCTAAGCAGTTATTATTTTTTAAATAATGAAGTTAGTGATTTATTTCTACTTAATTTGGTTTCTCATTTTAGCTACTTTGATGGTATAAAATGTTTGTGTGCATTGTCGAAAAAATGTAGTTTTTATTTGCAATGCTGGATAAGTTAGGATATAAATTTCTATAAAAATTCTGATACAAAGTTTTATTCCTCACTTTATTATTTTTAAAGCAGAAAAATATTTGAAATTTATGCTAATTTTTATGATAAAAATTTGTTATTACTGTACAAAGAATGATTAAGATTATTTATTGATGTTTGATGTACTAATATGTATGGCGAATATTTTTGTGCTGCCCCTATCAATATAATTTCCTTAGAAACCCCAGAATGTTACTGACACGTTTAGTATTTCTTATAAATGCTTTCTCTAAACAAGTATTTGGATTATAAACTGTGTTTTCTGTATTATCAACTAAAACTTAATTTTATTTTGCATGTTTCATAAGTTTTTAAAGTACTTAATGCATTAAAATTTTTTTAAAGGAACTAAAAGCATAGGAAAAGAAGTGAGAATTAAATTAGAAGTTGAAATTAGTTAAAATTTAGAAATAGAAAAGAATTAAATTTCTTGATTATTTTTATTGTTAAAAATATCTATCCAAAAAAGCAGAAAATCCATTTCTTAACATTTTAGAGAAATGTGCTACTCATGAAAAATTAATTTTTTCATTGAGAGTATTTTTTACTCTTTCAGTTCCATAATATTCAATAATTAGTTTATGAAATTAAGATCATCTTAAAAACTGAAAATTTCTCTTTTAATTAGTCAAATATATTATAGCTGTCACACAAAAAAATAGGAAATCTTTGCTAATTAAAGAGAGAAAAAAATTTTTTTAGCATATTAAAAGAATCTAGTAGAACAAAAGTATGAATTTCTTTCTTTAGCATTGATTTTACTGATGCTGAGCACTCAAAATGTGTTATTTTATGAATTAACTTGTTTGTATATGTAAAGGTAATTTTTGTTTTCTATGGTTAAAGGATTTTCTTGCATAAGAATTGCACAATCTAATTTTAATAAAAATTATTTAAATTAACTGATAAATAATATCATTGCTATAATGAGTTTTATAATTAAGAAATGGTATTTTCTATAAAAGATTTAAGGTAAATTTGTATGCTTGAGTGTTATTATAATTAAGAATATTATTCATTATAGTATTTTAAGAAGCATGTATATTTATTCCATGCTAAAAATCTTTCAGATTAACTTTCTATGTATTCCCAATGAGATCATGTAAGATAATACTTCAAGTCTTGTATAATACTGCAGAAAGATTTTTTTAAAAAGTATACGCTGATTTTTTTCTCAAATAAAATTTTGATGGAAACAAACATTAAACACATGCGAGAAAAAAGTGCTATTGTAAATTTCATTTAAAGGGTAATAAATAGACATATTGTTGAAAATATGAAAAGTAGTCATGTATATCAAACACGAATTTGATTACATTGAATGTTATATTAATTTCCAAAGAATTATCCAAGAAATACATTTTTTGCCAAAAATATTACATAAGTTTAGTTTTTATTTATTGGGAAGAAAAAAATGATGAATGACTTTTTATACTGAATTCTATTATTATTGTATTTCTTTGATAATCAGTTATAAATTGTAGTGTATCTGATTATACTTTAGTAGCAGTATATCAAGAAGTCAATATTACTGTTTCTTTTTGCAAGTATTTTCAAAAAGATGGGAAGAAATTTTCCTTAATTAAGATTTTTCGTTCTTTTATACTAGAAAAAAATACTTTTATTTTACTGCTTATGAATATAACTATAAAAAAACAAATATATATATTTAGCATGACAAAATAATCAAGATTATTATATAGAATAAGTAAAAGAATTAGTTTTAAAAGGTACTAAATACTAATAAAAACTTACAACGAGACACAGCACTTTATTTTTTATGCTTCCTTTTTTGGTGTAACAAACATTTTTTTATAATCATATTTTGTTTGATGAAGCAGTATTTTGTAAGATACCTTTGGTATAGACCTCTCAACCTTACACATTCATTGTCAAAACCAAATGTTATGCTTGTTATCATACACAAAAGCAATTCTTCTGGCTAAATGTTAGTTTGGGAAAGTAGACCAAAATACCTCTCTAATATCAGATTCTCTTCTGTTGGTAGCACAATAATTTTTTTATTTCATGTTCTTTTTATATATTTTTAGTTTTATTTTCACATATTTGGATTGCTGTCTCAAAATCTTTTTCAAAAATACTGTTTTACAAATCATTTGTACTTTTAATACCTCTTTAAAAATGCCAAGTTTTCAATTTATAATTTTGCTTAAATAAAAATTAAGTTCTGAAAATAAGATGTATAGTGGCATATTAATTAAATTTTATAGAAATAGAAGAATATGAATCTGACATTATGCATTAGACTTGAAAATATATGTATTCTAAATTGCTTGCCTATCCATGCAAAGTTTCATCATTATTTGATTTTCTCAAAATCCAGTTGCTGGATATATATAAATCCTGTTCTCCTAAAAAATTCAATTTATTTCTGGTAATTTTTTAAAAACTGATTTGGTAAATATATCTCTGATCTAAGATAATTTATTCAAAGAGAATTCTAAAAATTTATCACATCAACAAGAAAGCGATACAATTTACTTTGGTTACAGTTGATATTTTAGTTTCAATTCATCATTCTTTATATATCTGTCGAAAATAGAAATGGTTCATTAACTGTATACTCACAGACCTTTACAACCATCCATTTTACTTCTTGTTAAAAGTGGAGTCGACGAAGTTTCGAAACGGTTCATTAACCACAGAACATGCAGGGATTCACTCCATTGTCTGCTTCTTTATTTTGACTCTTGTCTCTTTTTGTTTTCTTTCTTGGAGTTCCGAGTTTTCTCTTGGGAAATAGTTCATATGATTGAAACATTACAATGTCGAGTTTTATACAAGGTTCCTGAATTTTTCAAAATAACTAGCTGAAAATTTGTTCTTAGTGACTTGTAATGATTTAGAAGAGCAAATCGTTTGGAATTATTACTTTTGATTTTTCACTCTATGCGTTGTATTTTTTTAAAACATTTATAAATCTCGTGCACCATACAATGTAAAAAACGGGGGCATACAACACAGACAGAAGAAAAGATTACAACACAAACATCAATGCCTTCCCCGAGATTCGAACCCAGTCCCTACGGCACTGTAGTCAGCTTCACTGACCACTATACCGGATGGGCTACTATGCATTATATATAGATTTTAAAAAATTAAATTCACACGAAAAGAAAAAAAAGCGCTATAAATGTTTAGCTTTAGACTACAAGAAATTCCGGTTCAGACTTTTCCCCTCCTATGACACAAGATTACAATATTAGTAATGAATTGTTTAGTGCAGTGATTCCCAACCTTTTTACTGCCGCGGACCGGTCAACATTCGATAATTTTACCACGGCCCGTTGAGGGGGGGGGGGACGTCGATTATTTATCTGATTGTTTTGATTTAATAACTTAAATTTAATTCTATTTAAACAAGCCTTCAGTATAAAATACAATCACACAAAAAAGGAGCATAAAGAGATTTAACAGGTAATAAGAGATGTTCATAAAAGGTCGCGCATACCTAAGAGAAATACACCTCAGTAAATAAAATGAAAATAATTTAATGTTCCTTGTGCAGCCCGGTGCCATTTGATCCACGGACCGGGGGTTAAGGACCACTGGTTTTGTGTATTGTTTGTGAAGATGAGCATATATTCACACACACAAATTGCACTGGCATTAGAAATACCATTCAGTAGGATGATATTTGTATGTTTAATCATGCATGAATTTTTAAAATTTCTTTTGAATTATGTAAAACAAACTGAACCATATCAATTTTTGCTGTTTTTATTCCGTTTAAGCTTACTTTGATTTCTTAGCCCTTACATTATCAAAATTCTGATTAAAATAGAAAATATTGGGGGGGGGGTGATTTGTTTGTGGAATTTTTTAAGCTGTATATACAAAACAAGGTGTGTGTTATCTTAGTGTATATATTGTTCAACCATTAGAGCGAAAGCGGGTAAAAATATATATGTGCATATAAGATTTCGAAGCTGGTCCATTATTCAAAATCTGACAAGGATGAACATTGTAATCAGAAATCAAACCATTAGGCATAGTGGTTTAGCTGAGGCGGGAATGTGTGTGTGAAGGGCTCGGATACCGCCCATAAAATTAATCCATGAGTGGAAAAGCAAATCAGTTCCGTAGACAGCTTTAACTACTTACCTGATCTGAGAAGAAACATGTCATTTCCTTTTTTTAAATAGATATTAACTCACAATGAATCTTCATCGCATAATTTCAGTTGTCAAAATATAAAGACAATTTTCGAATTTCTGAGCTGGATTCCGGAAGCATTTCTCCTGCCATATTAATCTGTTTCTTTAAAGAATAACTAATTATTAAAATTATTCATTTTTAAGTCAAACTCTTAAAGAATTCGAACGACCTTAAAATCGATTTTAATAAGATTCAAAACTTTATCGTGTTTCTCAAGTTAGTAGTGTTTTTTGATAGAAGTAATAAAGCATTTTTTGTAATGTGAAGGATCTGCTATTCGAAATGATGAAAACTAAAGTGAGTTTCATTAATTGTTTAGGTAGGTTTAGATAATTAATACTGTTTTTTGTAGTATTTCTCCGATATGTGAAAAGGAATTCGCTTCAAAGCGTGAACTAATGACCTAATATTGTGTTAACGATCAGTTCAGAAAAAACTGGTCTACAGGAAGAATCATAATTGAAAATCTCAACAAACTATTCACAAATTCCGAAAACATTTTTTTTTTCAATTAAAAAACTTAATGGCTATGCTTTCGTGTTAGGTGTGCAAACGGATCATACCAGTTCCTGAAATTCGACTTAATGAGCCTGTTTATTCTAAAATTCTATTAATTGGTGTTTATTATAAATGGTCATAAAGACGCTCTGCTGCGTTGCCAGACATGCTGCAAAATTTTTCAAGCCTATATCATGCTGTGGTGAATTAATTAAAGCCCCTAAGGGGTGTCTGTATTGCAGCATGTATGTGATGAAATATATATCTCAGACTATGGTATACGCGCATATTATATATATATGGATACTTTTTCCAACTAAATTTTCCACCATGTTTTCAAGTAATCAATATGAATTAATATAATCTACATTTCTATTTATTTTTTTTAAATTCTATTTTTGGTTAAAAGCTGCTGATGTATTACTATAAGAATAAATTTAAAACTCACGTAAAGAATAATTATTTGAAACTTCATATATTCAAGTGCTTCAAAATAAAATAATTTAAAATAGTAATAATTAATTTCCTGGGGATTTGAATAATTTTGTTTAGTTTTTAAATTAAGTGGTGTGTGTAGAAGAGTAAAATCTAATTTAAAAAAGTCTGAAGCCGTTTTTCATCGAGTGATAAGGAGTTAGGGACTGTCAGAGAACATCGTATAATCTTACATTTTTTTCAAAAAATTTTCTTTGGTCGAATTACCATAATTTTTTTTGTTGCGTTTTTTTATAATTGAGCTTCGAATATATTTTGAATGCAATTTAAATAATAGTAAGATGTAATTACCTGTATTATGTTTGTTTATAATGTAAAAAACTTTTTTCGGATTTTTTTTTAAATCCGTGTTTTACTGTCTCATCTGACAAGTAGGTTTTTTTTATTGGTCCTTTCTCTTTTTTTACTAGTACAAACGTGGAACGCTAAATCGTTGTAGCTCGCATAATTTTATTGTAAATTTAGCCAAATAAATGGCGCATATTTTATTTTAACTATTATTTATTATAAATCTTGTTAATTATAAAATTTTAATCTTAAAATGATCGGATTCATTTTCCTAATTGAGTGTATGATTCAGTTGTAAAAAAAGACATGCTAATGAAATTAGCTCGTTGCAGGGAGCCCATTGAGATTATTTCTATAACGTTAAAGTGCTTGAAAGAAAACAAAAGTATTTAATTATGAAAAATATATTTTTTAATGCTGGACGCAAGTTTTAAAAACATTCAAAACAATTTTTCCCTTTAATTTACGTAATGAGTTTTACAGTTATTTTTATAGTATTTAAATAAACAAATTTTTTTTATAACGATTATTTAGCTGAAATTTTAAAATAATTTAAACGTTGCCTTTTTTGTTTTGTCTTAACTATCAGAACAATAATTAGTTATAAAGGACAATCTTAGAATTAGGCTGTCAGATTTCATGCAACGGAGGTGACCTATCATTTTGTTTATATACATTTATATATTATAGCTGTGTGAATATTTTATCACTTGAAAACTCACTATATCACTAAAATCAACTTTACCGCTTAATGTTTAAATTTATGTTCGGTATAAATTTTATTTTAATTGAGCATTTTTGTATTTTGTTTTGTTTTCCTCGCAAATTTCGAATCATGTTTGATTAAACACATTTGCGAGTATTGAATAATTTCTATATATGCTATGGCTGAATAATCTATATACATTTATTTTATTATTTATATACTTTCTTGTTCAAATATGCAACTGAAACATCTGATCCTTTACTATTACCAAAGCTTAAAGCCTGCTAATAATGGTAGAATGTCACAGATTTAGAAAATGTAAAAACAAAAGCTGTCACTTTGATTTGTGTGTGTGTGTGGATACCGGATACTTTCTGCAAATATTCTAGAATTATTAGCATATACAAACTTCTATTTTTGGAGGGGGAGGCTATATTTAAAAAGAGCACGAAGACGAAAGCGCCAATTCGTAATCTTTATGGTAAAAATTAATCTGTTGGGGGGATTTGAACCCTCAAACCCCTTGTGTACGCCATTGTCTAAAATGATACATAAATTATATATTTACATTGATTACATAATTAATTTACATTGATTACATACATTAATGATACATAAATTATATATTTACATATATTACATAAATTATATATTTACATTTACTGAATTACGTTGTAATTCAGTAAATGTTTATCATTTATTAAAAAATGTACACAATTGTATGCTGATTAATAGAATTGTTGTAACTTAAATTTTTAAATTATTCAAGGGGGTATCTACCATATCAATTATACAGGGGCCCCGATGTGTATATTTAGCAAAACAATCCTAAAATAGTAAGGGTCCGCCAAAAGGGCCCCCTCAGGACTAGCTACGCCAGTGAAATTATTGTAACTAAAGCAATTTAATTGTTTGTTGTTCTAATTTAAAGAATCTAAAAAACATTTAATTATTCGTGGCTACTTTTCTTTAAATGTGGAAACTGATATTTAGAGAAGTTCGTTAAAAAGCAATACACGACAACTACAAAGATAAGATTAGCTGTTAACTTTCTGAAGAAAAGGAAGCCGATCTTCAAAATGTTTTATAATTTACAAAATTGTTTATACTTCTCGGAATGAAATGGATCTCTGTTTCAATGAGAGGGAAAAACAAACCATCAAAATTACGTTGGTTGATTACATTCAAATTGTTTAGTGAACTAATATTGCGTGGGGATATGAGAGTGGGTTAATCAATGATTTGCCATGTTCTTTCTTTTAACATGTGTGGGGAGTTCACCAAATGGTGAGAGTTACACCTACTTTTCCTCAAATAGGTTTTTGTTCAGTTCAAGGTCGCGTTCTTTTACGTTAATATAACAGGCGTGGGCTGAACTAGAATGCACTCCTTTCATACACCCATTTTCCGTTGTGGTGTTGGTACTTTGCGTATAAGTTTTTTAATGAAGTTTTCTCATCTGTGTTACGGAAATATTTGACTTTTATATACCACGGTGGGGTAACCGAGTAGTTATGGTCGCGAATTCGAATTTTGGTGCCACTAAAGAACTGCCGTGCTAAGGAAGTGATGCACGATTGAACTCAAGGGGGGGGGGGTTCAAAGTCCTAGCGTTGGCGTGGTGTTGAAGTTTGGAGAGTGGGATGCCAGCTCAAGTATCGTTTTCATCATTTGACCAGGGTCAACATTGCAAGATTCGTCGCCAGTGGCCCTCATGTTGCATAAAAATGCAACGCTAATGGAAAAATATTCGCATACTGAGATATTCTGCTCTAATTTCGTTTATTTTTAACGGTTTTTGGTTGATAATTTTGACTGAAACTGATGTTCTCAAATTACAAATCAACTCGAACTCCTGTTTTATCCTTCAGGTGAATATAGTTATCCAGGAAATTTTACAATTGGTAGACAAAAAAAATTTACACAGTTTCAGAAACTCAAAGCTGCTGTTTGAAGAAATAATTTTCCAAAATGGAAGTAATTTTTATTGAATTACTTGATTTTTTCCCCTCCCACTTTGGAGAGTCATGGCCTTTTTTATTGGAAGTCGAATTTTTTTACTGCGCATTTTAAATTACGCATCTTATTAAAATCCAATTTATACAGAAAAAATGGGAAACACGAGTGAAGTTGCGGAATGTTTTAATAACATGGTTTGTTTTTAGTTTTATTATTATTATTATTTATTCTTCATTTTTGCTTTTAATTATATCAAATCATTAACTATTTATTTTTTAAATTGAAACTTGGAAAATACCGTGTACTTAAAATGGTTTTCTCTAATAGTTTTTTTTTAAAAAATTGGAGATTTTGGGTTTTTTTTTAAATATATATATATATATATATATATTTGTGATTACTGCAAGATGTTATGTATGAATTTGCTTTTTCTTTTAATAAATATTTCAAAGCGACACTCGCATAATTTTCCAGGAGATATTTTAAGAAGCTTAAGTGGGATTAAATGCAGTCATCTCAGTAAACTCGATAGAAAGGGAAAGATGTTACCTTAACGCGGTGTGTGTAAAGGTTGGAATGGATTTAACTGGTGAAGTGTATAGATTACTGTGCAACTACTCACCATAACATGAACAAGTAGTTTTCAGAGTAAGAGCTATAACAGCTGCCAATAAATAAATTCGAAAAAGATAAATTAGTTCAAATCGGTTATAAGTTTAATAAAACATTCTCTATTATTTTGTTAACCTTTTGTCAGCATTGTCTGCTTTATTTACTTTTCGCACTTTTCCAAACGTCTTTCGTACGTCGAGTCATGTTTTTGCCGCTCATGCTGTCTAATATTTCCTTTGTTTAAAACGTCATCTAGTTAAAAGGGCTATCACGTGTTCACGAGCATGTTTTGAGTAGTCAATCAGGAGACTGTTTTAATGCCATTTGTCTTTGAACAGGAATTCCCTCACTCATTTGAATGAAAATTATAGTTACAGTAGTTAGTTATTGACAATTATTTAACTTCGTTAAAAATTTGAATATTTTTAAAGCTTTTTTTTATCATGAATTATACAATTAAGTGTTATATTTCTCACAAAAGCAATCTAAATGTTATATGTAAACTAGTTTTACTTCTGGGTATATTAAAAACCATCTATTGGGATTTTTAAAATGATTTTTGTTGTCTACTTATTCAATAATCAGTTTGTTTCTAATATTAAATATAAGTTTTGATAATTTTCTGTTAGATTGTCATGAAATTTGCGAAAACTCCAAATACATTTTTTGAAAATTGTACCCATTTAAATTTCATCGTTTTGCTATTTTTTTATTGTAATAAAAGGAATTCAATTAAGAAGATTTGGAAGCATATGCTGTTCTCACACAGATCACATTCATTAACTGAATTATTCTGTAATAAAATAAAGGTATAGTTCTTGTGGTGCTAATATGATTTTAATAAATTACTTATCAATTTGTACTAAAAATAAAATGTGCATCTCCAGAGTAAAGTCCCATCTGCATGTATCCGTTTGTTAACTATTGTGTTCACCAAAGAGTAATAGATAATTAGGGATTTTATAGCTTATAGCGTTTAAAGCTACCTTTCTATGTCTTTATCATATATTTGAAAATAAGATTTTATTGGATTATTTTCTGATTTTAAATCTTCAAAGCAAATTGAGTATGAGCATTCCATTTTCTTGTCAGTTCAGATAACCGAATTTTTTTTTTAACTCAAAAATGTGCTGTTTAAATTTGACACCTACGCTGCAAAAATACTACGAAATTATCACAGTTTTCTTTCAATTCAATTCAATGAACATGGAAAAGTACACAATATTCTTCTTATTCGAATTTCAAAGAGGGAAAAATAAATACGGGGTTGAATAAGAATTTATATATAATTCTCACGGTACAAAAGATTGTATTCCTTGCATTTTCTGTCATAAACACAATCATTCAACGAAAGCGTTTCGCATTTTTTTCTACCTGCCATGAATGCCGTGCTAAAAGCGAACCTTTCAAACTGGTTGTTGGCATAGTTGTCTGGCATTAGGAGGTGACCCACCAAATACCTGAAAAGCCCATCCGTTTGCTGGAAGCGTGTCATAGGTGCGCGGTCTCGATTTATGCTTTGACACGGCAGCAGTCATTTCATTTTTGTCTCATCTGCAGCGTCGCTGATGCAAGTTTTCCCTCTGCTGGCTTCGGAAAACGCGTGCTTCCTTCCTTCAAACAGGCTCTCCTGCAGGCCACGGCGGATGAGGTCAATGTCCTGCGAGGTGTCCAGTAGCTAAACGATTCCATCCTGCATTGACCTTCATGGATACGAAAGTTGAACTCTAATAATTGGGCGCTTCCTTTTTATTTCTTCGATTATTTATCGACAGTCCGCGTTCTCTTTGGAATTGTTGGAAGTTGTATTGTCATTCGAATGAAAGCGGGGGGAAATATACTCGTTGCTAGAGATTGTTTCAATTGTTAACGAGGCACTCCGAGGGAACTAAACTCTAGCCTTTGCCCTCCATTTTCATCTGAAAGGTTTCGGAAGAAAAAATGGTGGCGTTATTAATTTTCAAGGTGTTTTATTGTTATAAAAAACTGCGTGGTAAGGTCGAAACTTGGGGGGGGGGGGGCCAGTTTTTTTTTTATTTTTACTTGCATATGAATTTTTAATTTGAGAGTTTCACCAAATATATATCAATTGAGTTTTAATATATGGCAAATAAAAAGTTTTTTTTAAAATTTATAAGACAAGTTTATCTCGCTTTATAAACTCATTCTGAACGCAGAGAAATTTAAAAATGATTATTTTAAGACAAGTCAATTCTGACTTTTTTAAAAAATTCGTTTCGATTTTGTTTTATTGGTGCCCAAATCAGTCAACTGTTTAATTATATTTAATGTAATGCAGTGTAACAGTTCAGATATTGTAATGGTACTTTCTCTGATAATATTTTGAGGTTACTTTTCTCAACATTACTGTGTCTCTGCTTTAACAATTTTTACATCAAACCCTTCATTTTTCGATATTTATTACTCTATATCCAAATCAATTAAGGCTTTTGGAAATATTATTGATGTGATTTCTTTAATTGAATAACAAAACTCATATATTATGTTCAAAGGACATTCATTAACTCCAAATGTTTGTCTTAAAAGGGACTATATTAATTCTTACAACTGTCTGACGCAGTGGCTCTTAAACTGTGTCCCATACGTGGAGGTCTCTCATTTAATGTTAAGATTTTCCTCTTTCACAGACTACATGTATTTCGATCAAAAATATTCAGTTAATTTATTGTTTACAACTGCATAGTCATTACTACAACTTAATTTTTTTTGAATGGATTTTTACTGTTTTCCTTAAGGAAAGAAAAGAAGTGCTAAAAAGTTCATAAGTAGCAGAGGCAGGCTTGGGATTATTGAGGAACCTTTAAATCATTTAGCCATGTGTTGGGAGTCAGGGAGGGGTGATCAAAAGTTTTAAGAGCCGCTGGTCTAACTCATTTGTGATGTGATATAAAAATATTTCTAACTTCTCTTAATGGCTGAAGCTTACAAACCCGATTTCGTTGGTGACTTCATAATTTTTTTATTTTTAGGCTTCGTTTTTATTTTAAATATTATTCTCTATAAAAATTATGTACTTAATTCTTCATTGATGTGACAGTAATTGTTGTACAATTCACATATCTTTTTATTAAAAATGTTGTTAACTGTCTTTCAGAGATTGATAAATTTATCAATAAGGGGACAAATGAACGAAAAATCATTTAACTTCTGTTTTCAGGGTGGAGTAAGTTACTATTAATTTGTTTTTTAAAACTTACAATTATCCAGACTTTTTAATTCTTTGCGTGGTCGTAAGAAAATGGGGAAGGAGTTATTTGGTTTGAATTTTTATATATATGAATGAGTGTTCATTCAGAATTTTGCAGCCTTCTGAATTGGGACTGAACAAAGAAAATCTTGGTGGTTCCTTTATATGAGGAAATGTCGTTAGCCTTTATCAAACAGATATTTTCATCAGATGTACGACTCGTGAATCCAATCATGCAAATAGTGTGACCAATCATCTGATCTGCCGTTTTACATCACCGAACATTTATTTAATCCAGCGTCATGTGCTTTGGTTCTAAGGGTCCTTCTGTTTCGGCCCGTTTATCTTCGTTTGTGCATAAGGTGGCAGGGCATTAGGTTACACTCAATCAACCAACAAGCCAAATCACGTGTTCAGTAGCCCTCTTGCAGTTAATGATCCTTTTCTTTCAAACTGGTTTAGTTAGTGGAATTTGAAATTTAACGTAAAATTAAATTCATACACATGATAGTTTATTGAAAACCTGGTTTTACGTATCATAAGCTTGCTCAGCGTTTTTAATGTAGTTCACAGTTCACACTTCCAAAAATAAAGTTAAAATGTTCGGAATTTCATTTTAAAAAAATGATCAATATGAACTGATGGCTTACCTCATTAGCCGCAGGAATGTTTTCAGTTCCGTGAAGGTGGCTAGAAGGAATTCATCTTTATCTAAAATCTTTCCTTTCAAGGGCACGAGTTAAATTAAACGGATGTACAAAATTTACAAACTAAAATAAACAGAAAGGGTACGTCGTTTTCAAAACAATATGGTGAATTGAGGATAATTTGAAATCAAGTTTGTCACGTGGTGAAGCACTATTATTTTTGAGGTGTTGAATCTGGTGAATAGTGTTTAAAAATAATTTGTATATGTTTCTTTTTAATGAATAAATATTATTTCTTTTGAATATCTAAAACAATCTTATTTTTTTCTCGTTATTTCGCATGTATATTCCGCTAATATTTTTCCTCCTAAAAAGGATAATTGAATTTTTTTTGGAAATAACTATTTGATGTTATGGCAAACTATTCATATTCTTTGCAGTAAAAATTTCGTGGGAAAATTTACATGCCAATAATATAGTGATTTTTCACACACACAATTTTTTTCAAAATGTTTGTTTCTATTTTACTTTAAGTACTTCGTTTTTCCGGAGTGTGAATTTTCTTTCTCAAATTAAATTAATCAATGGTATGTTAAGTGAACTGATGAACCTACGTGTTTGTACTTGTCTTTATTTCCATTTTCATGTTAAATGTAATTATGATTTTCTTTTTCAACAATTTAGCATGACATTTTTTTTCTGTTATTCATGAGTTTCAATTTTTTGCATATTTTGGTTTATATTACCTTTCGTTGACCAGAATATCGAATCTGGGCTTTATTTTTGAATTACAATGAAAAAATAAAATATTATTTTGATAGTAATAAATTCAACAATCTAACCTATACAAAATTTGAAGTTAAATTAAAAGATTAGTTTTTTTTATTTCAGTAAAAGTAAAGTACCATTATTACATTTTATAAGGCAAAATGGTAATGATAATCATTTTTAATCGTGAAATTCTTTTAATTTTTGATGTCTGCAGAAATCGAATGAGAGAAGAGTTTTTTGTGTGAAAGTATGATCTGTCTAAAACTGTTTTGAAGTTTTTTCTGTAGAATTATATTTTATCAATGCGTTCAAAATAACTGTAGGTCCGAGTATTTGCACGTATACAAAGGAGAGTTTCAAAAAAAAAATCTTGCAATTATTTTTTTAAAAATCCTTACCTAATAGAGGGAAATAGACATTTTTTATCAGCAAATTAATAACATATATTTAACACATAATTTCATGTATAGTTTTACTTAAACTCGGAACAAAATGTTTTTTAGAGTAGAGAGTTACATTATCCTCTCATCTATAATCAGATAATCGAACTACAACTACAAGAAAAAATTTTCCGCTCAATATATTTAGTGAATGCATTTTACATATCCCGTTTTTGAAGTCGTAAAAATTGTTCTAAACTAAAGAAATACATTAAATTTTTCTTTTTTACAAGTACGAAATAGATTAATTTGAGCATTTGTGGTTATAGTTCAGTATTCATTGTTTTCTCAAAAAAACTTTAAAGAAGTAAGTTTAAATGTACTTCAAAACATAATTTTTATAGTAATTGTTGGAATACTCAGCTGTATGAAGAAAAGAATTAGAAAATAAGATATAGCGCTTTTCAATTCAAAAACTTCAAAAAGCTTTTTATGTTGCTTTCGCCCACAACTATGTTTTTTTAAACTCGACAATTTCAGAGTCAAAGGGTTGTATTGAAATCATACTATTTAACAAATTACATCAAACTTTTGAAGAAGTTAATCTGAATATATTTCTAATGTGAGTTTCTTCTTTCTTAACGAGATTATGTTATGCATATTGAATGAAAATATTTTTCCGTCATCTCCGAAAAAAGAAATGTAAAAGTTGCATTTCATGACATTCATTGCGTAACTGCACAGAATTTAAGATCTTGCTAAAGTCTTGGTAGACTGGTTTGATTAATGGTGCAAATCCGGAAGAACCCTAGGCGAAATACCGTTAGAGAATCTTAACTCTTAAGTCCATCCACTGAAATCATTTGTGAATACCGCTGTTATACAACTGATCCTTAAATTGCGATATATGAATAAATTTTAAATTCCTAATTTTTATTTGTCCCTTTTTTATCAAAGATATGTTAAGACTATTTTAACAATGTATTGAGAACATGTACTCATTTTTGTGTGTATTCACTCGTTGTAGAAAAATCTTTTTTTGATCATTTTTGTTGTGTTTATCTGTTACGTTTTCGTAGCCTAGCATCCAGTTTTGCTTCTACGAAACCTCTCCATTTTTTTTTTCCATATTTTTAGAAGAGAAAATATATATGTGTCGCCTCATCGGAAATTCTTTTACATAAATATTACGCCATTTGTAAAACTTGCAGACGTGAAAAATTGAAACATTTACTCTTATCTAGGTGATTCTAACAATTTCTCGTTGCTTCGAATTTGATTCACTTGCTGTATTTTAACATTCGAGTGTAATATAATTAGTAGTTAATACATTATTATGCTACAAAGCACTTTCTCATATTTGAGAAAAAACGTGAAAATATGTACAGTTATACCTCGACTTATGCGAACCTAGAGTTACGCGATTTTCAAATCTCGTCGATTCCTCCCCCCCCCCCCCCATCACTGAAATTTAGACGGAATTAGTGCCAGAGCCTGATGAAATTGGTAATGTGATTGAAGAAGTTTTCGATCTTGCCTAGAAAATAGATTTAGAAGTGGATCGTGATGATATTCAAGAACTATTAGATTCCCACAATCAGAAGCTGACAAAGGATGAGCTCGTACAAATGCGTGAGCAAGACTTGGAAGAACTTGAATTTTTTGACCCAGTTCAATCAGAAGATCGAATGACTGTTGGAATTTTGACCGAAGTAATCAGTTTAATTGGAAAAGGGTTGCAAATTTTAGAAAATATAGCCTCCAACGAAGAGCGTATTTCTTCGACAAAACAAGGAATAAAAAAATTATTAACATGCTACGAGCAAATTTTGCTGGAGAAAAAAAAATTCTTTGATCTGGCAAACAACTTTGAAACCTTCTATGTGTGTGTGTGTGTGTGTGTGTGTGTCAAAATAGCTTCGGTTTGCGATTTTGTATTTGTGTTATTTAAGATTTTATTAAACATTTTTTTTTTCTGAATTATTTTTTCCCCGTCTGCGGCCCCAACTAAAAGTAAGCTCCAGATGTGGTTCAAAATAATGCGGTCCGTCGCCAAAAGCTAAATCTGTCGAGAGCTCAAACGTCCTCCCGTTGGTGTGGTGTGGTAGTTAGGAGAGGGGGGTGCCAGTTCAGGTGTCGTCCGCGTCACTTGACCATGGTTCAAAATTACGCGGACCGTCGCCGAAAGCCCTCGTGTTGCTAATTCAATGCGACGTTAATATTCTCTCACTCACCCGTCGCCAAAAGCCCTCGTGTAGCTGAGCACACAGTGCGACGTTAATATTCACTCACCCACCCAACTAAAAGTAATTTATATGTATTTATATGTGAAATTATACCCCAACTTACGCGGTTATCCCTCAGTCCCACCTATCGCGTAAGTTCGAGGTATTACTGTATTACTTGTTGATTACTCTCAATAATACTACAAACTGTCAAGAATTCGAAATGCACTATGAATAACTATAAATTTATATGGTTATCGCCTTGATGCAGGGACGTCTTAAGGCATGGGCCAACTGGGCCTCCACCTCAGTGGGGCTTCGTCTACTTTTCGACAGAGACTTAAATCGAATAGTTTTAAGAGTCAAATGTTATTTCCGGTTTTGTTCTCCCAAAAACTGAGAATTTCGGGCTATATGTCAGCTGGCAACAGAGGCAAGACTATATTATTATGTGATGCCCGTCGTCCATGTATAATCCTAGGGTCTACCATCATACACCAAAAATCCTTAAGTCAAAGAGTTACAGTCCGGTCCAGCCGATTTGAGCTATTGTAAGTCCAGTGGCGTAACGGAGAGCATTAGAAACTCACTATAAAGTCAGGTTTTGGGCCCTTATATCAGATTTTACAAAGGGTACGTACCTGGCGTCAGTCAGGTTTTGGGCCCCCTAGAATCCTGACACCCCCCTACAATGCAGGGGTGAACGTTACGCCACTGTGTAAGTTATGTTCGTTTGTGTATTTCGGGTTAATGTATTTGACAACGTATGCTATGTGCTATCTACTTTTAAGGGTCATAGAAGGGGCCTACATTTGTGTAGGGGCCCAGGGCCTCAACAAGTCTTAAGACGTCCCTGCCTTGATGCTTAATGTGTAAATCTACTTAGATCACTTAATATTTCATAAAACAAGTTATATAATTTAATTTTGTAATTTGAATTGGGATTAATGACCATTTATCGCACAGACAGCTTATAATAAGAAATTTGGAAATAAAATATTTGTTTTGAGAATTTGACACAATTTTTCAAAACAATTTCCCTTCCTGATGAAAAAGTAAAAATGCAAATGATTGTAACAAAACTATGAAATAGGCTAGAATTTCATTAAATTCCATGTATTTGATTTATTTTGTTTATCTAGTTTTTTCTAATGACTATTATTCGAAGATATGACAGCCAATTTGGATTAGAGTCGGTTTGAAAATAACAGTTATTAGAGAGGTGTTTCCGAAAATAATGTTCAGTTATCCTCATATAATCACAGATATGTAATCAACAGTATTTGATGAAAACAGTTGCTTAAAATTGCTTAATCCCACGATTATACGAGAATATATGTTTTGTTGGAAGACATTTAATCTCTCTCTCTCTCTAATTCATTCATATTTGCGTTTGTTTATGGGGATCTTGATCGTTTGTTTTCTTCTCATACATTTCGTAATATTTCGGTGATTTATTTGTCAGCTGGACTTGAGTAATCTCAAGATATCCATTCGGTGAAGGGGTGGCAAGCCCGTTTTTAGCTTCCCCGGCGCACTAGGCATTTCAAATTGTTATGCCTCGCCACTATTTCCATACCCCCCCCCTTCCTATAGTTCTTACTTTGCCAGTTTTGGTGATCCGAAAGGATTTTCCCTTACTTCTCTTATTCTCTTCCCTTTAATTTTGCTCTTTGTGGAGTCTTTTCATTATCAACAACCTATGAACCGGTCGTGTCATGTACTGGCAGCCGTAAAAAAAGGTTAGTGGCATGGTTTGTCCACTCTTGTTCATTTCTTACCTTACCGCATATCGGACCAAACACCCACACTTTTATAAATTAGTACAGCAAATTAATGAAATCGGTTGCAATTACAGTATAAAGTATACATCATTGTGTGAACTGTTTTCAACTTGTTAATTATCATCTTTTTCATCGCTTTTCGCTTTACTGTCCTTTTCTTTTAGACATCCTTGTTCTTTGTTGTACAATGGCAGTGACTCAACAAAGGTTTTCTTCGAGCTTTGATCATTTCAAAATCATTAATGTCATCATTGTAATCAATTTTCATTGTATATCATTTTGAGTACATAGCAACATCAAACTATTATAAGCTTTTCTTTTTCCACAGTATGTCTCATTTCAGAAATGCTCTCTCATGACTCGCTAGGCGTAGGTACGTTTGCTGTAATTTTAATTTTTCTCTTTTTTTTTTTCGCCCTCTAATTTTTTTGCACCCCCAATCTTTTGCGGTCTAGGCACGTGCCTGAACTGAAAAGTGGCTCTGGGGTGTGAGATTTTTATTTCAACAAGCTATAGATTTTAAAACATTTTTTTGTTGTTCTTAGTTTTTTTATATAAAGTCAGGATATATATGAATACTTACTACAGAATAAGAAAGGAAAATGGTGTATTTGTGTAAAATCAATCAATCATTCACAACCCATCAAAGTAAAAACACTTTCCCTGACGCTTTGAATTTACTTAGACGTTTCCGATCTCTATGGTTACAGTGAAGTGTGAAGGAGGTTCTGCGTATTTGTTTGGAGTTGCTTGAGTGCATTTGGGGTGGACAACCTAGTGGTAAATTTATTATGAATCCATTCTTACATAGATGTTTCAAGAAATGTTTATTAGAAATCGATCAATCAAACATCAGAAGAAAAGAAAAAAACGATCATCGATGTTTCAAGAATGAAAGTCTTAACTGAGATTTTCATTCTTTATAACGTTCGTGTATTCAGCCTTAATAGTGTAGCATTGGGGCATATGTAACGCTATAAATTAACGATTTCTTTTTGAAGTTTAAATTATGAGTATTTTGAATTTAATTTGGATGAAAGTTTGTTGTTGAATATTTATTAAAAAACAAAAAGGATATTTTTTTAATTTACATATAAATTTAAATAATGAATATTAATTTATTGAAATCTGTTATGTATAAGTTAATTTAAGTAATTTTATTGCTTGATTTTTTTTATGTAAATGTTGAAAACTACGCAAATTTCAAATGTCTGATATTTTTAAAATTATATTTGAGTTCTTCAAAATTTGAATACCGTAAAATCCGGCGTATAACACGCACACCTATCCTTTCAAGTTGCATTCTTGAATTTTTAGGTATATTTGCCGTATAACGCGCACCTCCCCCCCCCCCCAAAGAATCTGAAATTCGCTTTAGCAATGCTATTATGTTTTGAAGTCATTTATTCGAGGTATTATCCCATAATTTTGAAAAAATAGTATACTTTTAGCATTACAACTTTTGTGAATTTATTAAGTATGTGTTATTTGTTTGAAAAAAAAAGTATTCTTATCTTTATAGAAGTCTGATTTTTTTTTATGCTCGTCTTTTTCTTTTTTTTAAGCTCTTATTTTTTTATATATAACTGGGGTATGTGTGTACATATAATGTACACCCGTAAATTTCGATCGCCTTTATTGTGTTAAAATTTATTGTGTTGTGTGTGCGTTATACGCCGGATTTTACAGTTTTTTATTATTATTTTTAATTCAAATTTCTTACTAAGGCTATAAAAGTGTAATCTGATATGCGCCTGATTCATTAGTGTGTTTTAAAACTGATTTTCAAATCTAAGTTAGTTGTGATCAAATACTGACTATTTATTGAATCGGTTTCTAGTGTTGTTATTGAAAACTGTTTCCATAAATCTACTTAAAAAGGGAATGTTTTCATGTGAGAGCAAAATATTTTTGCCTGTGTTTAGGGCCTCTAATCCTATAATTTACTATGAGGGGGAAAGTTAAAACAAGCAATTTCTTCTTAAATCACTTGTTTTAACAATTGTTCTCTATTTTTTTAATCTGTTAAAATCTCTAAATATTCAACAAAAATTCTTTTTTTTAGAAATGTGCTTCAAAATTATTGAATTTACTGTTGAATCATGGGAAAATTTGCTAACATAAATTCCCTAAGAGGCAGTTTTTGCCTTAAATAAATTATATTTGTATGCATTTATATTTTTAAAAAAACAAGTAATTTTTGCACACGCACAGATATCATGGTCTGTGCATTTTTATCTTCTGAATTATAAAATTGCAAATGAATGCATTGAATGTAAGTGTTTTGATAAAAAAAAATGTGACCACACACATAATGGGGTAACCAGGGATATCGTTTCGCATTATTTTGAATTACTTTGTGTTAAACACTACTTTTTATCTTTTTAACAGTGGAAAATTTTATTGAAACATATACACAATAATTTTTCTCTAAAGAGTACATTTCGTAACCGAGTGGTTATGGTCACGAATTCGTGGTTGGCTTTATCGAATCACGGGTTCGAGTCCTGGTGCCACTAAAGACCTATTTTCTAGAGGGGCTGATGCACGTTTTGTCGTCCCTGATAGCCCTTTACGGCTACTTTCTATCTTCGCTTTTTAATGCATTGTAATGTTATGCTATCGACTGTTGCTTTTTAAATTTGAATATTATGATTTTGATGCGAATCTTTTTTTTCATAGTGTTATATATATATATATATATATATATTGTTTATTTTTATGATATACTTTTCTTTTAAAAATATTAACTCTCAGGATTTGGGTTTTTTTTTTTTTGGACGGGGGGGGGGGGCGCCTGTCACACAAGACTTATTTTATATCAACTGAACTAATTTTTAATAAAAGATCAGTTAACACAATATTTATTTTATTTGTCGCAAATCAAAATTCACTTCATTTCAACCTAGGATTGTTTTATTGTACAGAAATTTGCAATATATAATGTTATATTTTATTAGGATCCCTGAAATACGTTACATGATGTATTAAATTTTTTTTAAAAAAATCTTTTTTCGCGTTTTTGTTGCTAATTGTATTTTTAACGGCATCCATATGAAGTAGAGAAATTTGTAGGTTAATATGCGAATAATCTAGTAGTTCTGCCCCTTTATGTTTCAAAGGTTTAAAGTAATTGATTTATGTAATATATATATTTAATATCCTCGTTTGTATGATTATATTTGTGTGTAATAATATACTTAAATTTAATAAACTTGAATTTTCAGTTTAATAATTATTTATCATATTTTTAAATATATTCGATAAAAATTAATATAGCGGGGTTTTAGTGAAATAAAGACATTCGTACGTCTAAAATAATATGAACTTGGCTATTTCTGCCCAGTTATACAATTTTTGCTTTTTGTTTAAATTTGCGATTGCTTGTTTTCTCCTTTAATTTCGTTTGAAATTAGACGGAATTTTTTTAATACTATATAAATGACGTTGTGTGTTTGATATATATATATTTTTTTGTCTATCTAATGTTAAAAGAAGTATTTTTAGATAAAACTCTAAGTTAATGAGGAGGCTAGGTATTGATTGGATACAAATAATATATAACTATTAGAGATTCTTTTGCATTATATGTCTGTGATTTTTTTTATCTTTTTTGCAGTCTTGTATTATAAGGATGTATAAACTATTTTCTCTGGGTTGATTGTGACATCACTGAAGTTTTTATCATCTTTGGTTTCTTACGCATTCAGTTTTTTAAAATTATTCAGTTTAATCAAACGCACAATTTTCTATTAGTTTTAAAAAATGAGTTTCGCCGAACGAGAAAATAACACAGATCTGCTCCTTCGTTATTAACTTAAGGTATCCGACTACTTGCGACAACTTTTTTTTAAAAAAATAGAGATATGGGGATTTTTTTGTTCTTGGGGTTTTTAGATTTGCTTAGTACATTTTAAGAAAAATATACTAAAAAGAGAAGAGAAATTTTTACTAAAATGGGAACAAATTGGTAAAAATTTACAAAAAGTAACATAAAGGGGCTCATTCTGTACGAAAACTTTATGAACAAATTTTCAATTCTGATGTGTTGCTATGTTGTTCTTTTTTTAAATGACTTTCAGGATGAGAGATATTTTAATTTTTACAAAAGCTTGACCACTTTATCTTAGTTATTATATGAAATTGCTTAAAGAAACGGTGATTATATTAACATAAGGGACTGTAAAGTTTCTAAAAAAACAGTGATTGATAAATCTGAAGGTTAAAAACACTTCTACTATTATACAGAACATACACAAAAAATGTCAGTTAATTATTTTCAAAACTTTTTGAGCAATCGCTGTCCCTATTTGAGCATTTTCAAAAAAACATTTCGAGTAAAACGCGTTTTAAAGTAATGGCACATCTGCTTTTACTAAAATGCTTGTAGTTTTTGCTCTAGAGAACGGAAAATAGTATACTTGGTATTTTTATAAAGCTAATAAGATGTCCTATAAAAAAAACCATAAAAATATTTGTCAATTTTTGGCAAAATTCACAATTTTAGGGTAGTCGGATACCTTAAATGAGAAAAAGGCCGGCTTTCACCCCTCCTTCCTATAAATAAGGTCTACATCATGGACCAATACATCCATTAAGCATTTTAAAAATCCTTCTAGAAACATTAGATATAAATTCGTTAATAAATTTAAAGTGCCTATGGTAACGATTTTCTCCAGCAAAATCAAACTTGGAACCGATTCGAACTTTGATTAAGAATGAGTTTAGTACAATCAGGTTTATAGCAATAACAAATTTAGTTTTGCTAAACAGCATACATAAAGAACAATGAATCTGAAAATAAACGGGAACATTTTTGTGAATCAACATTTGCAATTTTTATTATATCCCAATTGTTTCTGAAATTTTGATTGTTTTAAATTATAATAGAAAACAATCGAATTCCGAAAATATAAAGTAAAAAAGACCACAGCAAAAATAGTAAATAGTTTAAACTATTTCTTCAAAAACAAAAAAAAAATTATCACACACTTTTGCAAGGAGTTTATTCTTTTAAACTGGATTTGATTTAAGTTCATGCTACTTTTGAGACAATGCAATTTAAACTGCAGATATTCAAATGATTACTTTTTTTGGTAATAAGTCACAGCTACTGTAGCCACATTCAACTAAACACGTCCACTGTAAGAACAACTGTAATATTCTTGCAAAACGAGTCGGATTTCATTATTTCGTTCTTGTCTCGTCACAAGGCCATTACTCTATTCTTTTTGTGTTCAATGAAAATAAATTTTGATCTATTGTTGAGAATATTGTATTTTTTTTTTTATATTGGATTGGTCACACTATAAATGAAGAATGCAAAACATTTTCTAATTACACGTACGTAGATTAGCGGGTTTGCCTTAACAATGATCAAGTGTGAAATCTATTGCTGTTGTAAAACTCCTTTTTTGAATATCGTATAATCCGGCGTATTTCGCACATTTTTAACACAAAACATAGGATCGAAATTAACGAGTGCGCGCTATACGCCGGGTAAAAAATAACTTTAAAAATTAAAAAAAAAAAAAAAGAGAGAGATGAGCGTAAAAAAAACTAGACTTCTACATATATCCGAAATACTGTTTGTTTAAATGAAATGGTAGAACTTATATGAACTTAATTTTAGTTCTATTTTTTCTGAAGCCTGGGATAACACTTCAAATAAATTTCTTCAAAACATAAGAGTATTGCACACCTTCATTTCAGGTTTCTTCTCGTAAAAAAAAAAAGGGGGGGGGCGTTATATATGGCAAATAAATATACCTAAAAATTTTAAAAAGTAGTTTGAAAGTATAAGTACGCGTTATATGCTGGAATATACGGTGCATTTATACGAAGCAAATACGTTTTGAGTAAAAGATTTTAAACTAATGGTATACGGATTATTTATAATATCGTTTTACCTAAGAAATGATTAAAACGACTAACACAAATCATTTTTCACCATTTGAAAACAAGTACAATTCTAATCCTCGGAAGGCGTGTGAATGTTCCTACAAATTATTAAAGCATAGTAGGATCATTGAAGTTAAAATAAACTCAGTTTTTTGAATTCTTGTGGCTGTTTAAATACATTTTAACGAGAGAAAATAAAATTCCATGCCTTTATTCAAATCTTTAAAAGTCAAATTCACAGTTAGTTAATGATTAATATTTTCCTTTGTCACAAAGCAACAATTATCAATATTACTGAATCGGAACAATTCAAACCACCAAAAGAGGAATTTCTAGACGTTTCATTCCATTTACATTTCCAGGACTTTCGCATTTTATACTTACTACAGAATTCCATGGATGAAAAAATGTCATCCATATGTCGAAAGAAATTAAACGAAAAAAAAAGGATTTCTTACTATAATGAATCATTTGATCTTTGTTTAATAAAAAATGTAATTACCATCATAAACGAAATTTTTAATTTTAATGATTTTAAAACTATTAATATATATATATATATAACTGTAGAATAATTATAATTTTTATTTTTTAACATAAAGATTGACTATATATTAAAATGTAATTTATTATTCTGATAATTAATTACCGCCCTTGTAATTCTGCACATCACATATAACTTTAAAAAGCGGGCAGGAACAAAATTGCTCGCTACTTTTGACTCCTTATTATTCTTTACAATGCTTTCGCTCATAGGCGGATCCAGAAAACCTTTTGGGAGGGACGCAAATCTATATATCATCACTGAAATTCTTACAAACTAGATTGCATGTGCAAATAAATAAATGCTACTCCAACTCTTATTTTAGGAGGAGTATATTGGGCTTTCTTTTAAATCCGCGTATGTTTTTACTCGTAGTAAATCCAATCAATCGGAGAGTATTAAGATTTTCGACTGTTAAGATGCTTAAAACTTCGATTTCAAGGAGCTTGAAACAAAAATGTGTGATTTTCTTTGATTTCATTTTATTCAGAAACATTTTATTGTTCATTAATATCGTGCTTCATTTGATTACGTGGCCAGAGCGGACACATGAGGGAAGCTGGGTGGACAGAGCGGAAATTCTTGCACCTAATTGTGTTGTTTCTCTAATCAGTCACATGCCATCTATTGGGCAGTTTCGCTATTAATTTTTAAATATTTCTCTGAAAGTTTTATTTTTATTACATTTTGCTGTATTTAAAATGCATTCGCACTATAATATTTTAACGATTTAATATAAATAATTAAATTATTATTTATATTAAATCGTTAAGAAAAAATGTATTTATTCGTGTAATTCGATAATCGAGTGCAAAAACAGAAAACTTCAGTAAAAAAAAAACCCCGTTATCCCACGTGAAAGAGATTTGCCACTTAAAATACTGTTTTAAATTATATTTATGATTTTTAAAAGCATTTATTTACTTGTTTATCTGCACCCTTTATCTGTTCTAAGATGGGGGGGAAATGTGTCCGATCTTATGTGTCCTCTCTGACCACGTCCGTCTTACCCCACACCACCCTTCATTTAGGTAGTATTTTAATTTCTTTTATTTAATGATATGGAATGTTGATGTTAACATATAATCCATTTATATTACCTTGTCATTGTGTTAAAAAAATTACGTTGCCAAAAGAACAGTTGTACATTGAGGGTATTTCTGCAATGCGTTTTTTATATTTAAAGTCCTGATGTACTTATAACTGGGCTCTAGTTTGATAATTTATTATCCATACTCGCTCAACTCCGAGATAGCTGTGTGGTCATCGGTGCGAATTTGTGTTGTGACCGCCATTGTTTCTGTTGAATCTTGGATTCGGAGTCATGATACCTATAAATATCCCGCTTAGAGGGACTGGTGTATTTTAAATCCGCCATGACTCAGATTTCTCACGTTGGTGTTGTGTGAAAGTTTGGGGAGTCAGGTACCAGCTCAGATATCATCCTCCTCAATTGACCATCACCAGTAACCTTAGTGCTGCTTCCGAATTTGACGTGAATTAAACAGTCAGTTGGTCCACCATGAATAGCGCAAAAAACAAATGGGAATTTGAATAAATTTCTTATCTGAAATAATGATGAATAATTAACTGATTTACGCTTCTTTTTTTTTTCAGACGGTGCCATTCTAAAGTGCCGATATAAAGGGATACCATCATGGTTATTGTAACGAGGGTGAGTGTTTACATTTCTCTTATTTCTTTTTAAGTAATTCGTATAAAAAGTGTACTTAATCAGCTACTTTTGTATTGGATCTTTGACAGTTTTACTTAAATGAAATATAAATTTAATGTTTCTAATGAATTTTCCTTTTAACATTCGTTTAATAATACCCACCCCACATATAATCTAGGAATTTCCCTTTAAAATTTATTTGAGGGTTATCTTTGTTGTGAAGTTTATCTATATACGAGATATCACGCCCTTAGTTAGATTTATTAATGTATTGGATAAAAATTACGGATATAATTTTATTAAATCAGTTTATATTCATGAGTATATGAATCTCAATCAAAAGCATCAAATAGGTTTAGGTTGTTTAAAATATGTTCATGATTTAACATCATTTACATTTTATTTATAAAAATTTGCTTCAATTTTTTCTGTGTTTTAAATTTTTGTAAATAACTTCTAAATTATTCTTTTCATTCCTGTTATCGGTTCTTATTGGTCATCAATTTCTTCAAGAAAGTCATATTTTATTAGTGAAAAAGCTATGAATGTCAATATATCAATTGTGGGGTCCTTTTGTATTTTTTATTCGTGTTTTTATTGTTTTTTCAAATAACTTCTGTTATTGGTTTGAAGTATTTTTTCGAAGGGGGGGGGGAGGTTCATTTAGTTATATAAAATTGCTGTCCGCTGCACTTTATATAACGGTTCCTTAGTTATATAAAGTGCAATTCCATACCGCGGCCGCTGTAGCCGACTGGTTATGGTTGTGAGCTCATGGTCGGTGTTGTTTCCCCTTGTCATGAGCTCTAGTTCTGATGCTATTGAAGACCCACTATTTAGAGAGGCTGATATACACTAAATCTATCGAGATTCAAATTTCTCATGTTGACGTAATGTGGAAATTAGAAGTGTGGGGTGCCACCGCAGGTGTTGTCTTCGTTATGATTCAAAACTATAAAAGTCCTCGTGTTGCTTTAGAATGCAATGTTTATAAACAATCAATCAACTCAATACCATGCTGTGTTATTGTATACATAAGAAGTTGGCAAACTTCCGAAGTAGTAAATGAAACAAGAAAAGTAAGTATCAAAGAGCCATTTTATATACTGTAAAATCCGGTATATAACGTGCACTTTTAACACCAAAAATAAGATTGAAATCTACGGTGTGCGTTATACGCCGGGTATGAAAATGATAGGTTTAAAAATAAAAAGAGGATCATAAAAAATAGACTTTTAATTATATGGGAATACTATTTATTTAAAAGAAATGACATTACTTATGAAGTTAAAGAGCTGTAGCTCTAGAAGTGTACTATTTTTTAAAGCTTGGAATAATACCTTGAATAAATTACTTTAAAACATCAGTGCATTGCACACGTACATTTCAGGTTGCTTCGTAAAAAAGTGGTGCGCGTTCTACGGTGAATATACCAAAAAATTAAACATTAAGCTCCGCGTTATACGCCGTATTTTACGGTACATATACTCGAGTCGGAGTTGGACAGACATCCGTTAGCGATCATGATCAAGGCTGTGGTGCTCCAAATGAATATATTTTATAATATCTTATAATAAATATTTTTTAGGTAGTAGCATTTTTCATTCCATTAAAAACCAAGAACTATCGAAGAGATTTTTATTTATGTGTCTCGGTGCTAAAAGAACCATTGTCAAAATATAATGCTGAGAATTTAACTTTCACAAACCCCGTTAAAAATTTACGTACCAATAATATCTAGTTCTTTATTCTGGAATTTTATGTTTATACTAATAATTAAAATTGACTTAGGTTGTTCTTATGCATATATCATGTAATTTAAAAACACGTTTTTTATCAACCCTGAAGTACATCGTTAAACACGGTAAGTATTTTAGACACTTAGAACTCATATATGCAAATAATTAAATATTGTTGGAAATCGCTTTGAAGAGTGTCATCCCATCACATGACATTTTTACTAATAAATTGGACTTGTACTGCATTAGAAACAATTCTAAAATGTTCGCTTACCTTCAATAAACTTTGTTAATGGAAAACAGTTTAATACAGAGGTTACTGTTTAAAGCCAGGGAAATATTTAAATATATATGCATATACAAGTAAATTTTTTTCACTAGAGATAAATTATAAAGGAAGAGTCGGAAGTCAGAAGAGAGGCAACCGTCTATGCAAATAGCCGCATGCTCCGCGCGGTTTACCGGCGCCCTGGTATACACCCTATAATAGCCGTTGCATCAAATGATGTTAAACATATTCCTTAATTCAAATGTGCTTAAAAATTATTTCATTCAACGAGAATTATTTCAAACAATTATATTTCGAAATGGATTCATAAAACGGCAAAGAAATTTATCGGTGATTATTTATTTACTGTTAAAAGTTTTTACTCAGTTGTATTTGGTATTTTTCGTAGTAAAAAAATGGTATATACAGATTGACTGAAATGCTGCTATCGTAAGTTAAATTTTTGTCTGCTATCATTTTATCTTTTCTCTTCAAATTTAACGTATCTTTCAGATTGTTCCCTCATATAAATGTAGCTACTGGATGAATTTTCTATAATTATGTATAAAAGATTTCTGCACATATTACATATGTGAATTACTTTCCGCTCTAAAAATTATTCCTTACGTTTTCTTGCTTCCTGTGTGGATACCTTTCTAGGCTGTCTTCCCGAGAAGACGAACCATTGCGGTATACTGCCATTAGAAACGAAATAAAAGGATCAGCTGACAACTATCGAGGCTGCCCCAATGCACTTCGCCGCAATCATTGTATTCCCTTGTTGCGCTTGAGCAGTGTTGCGTAACATTTGAAATTAATAACATTCCTGCAGAACTCGCTGGTTAGCATTTATTTATTTTTGACGTTTATTAAAGTTCAGAGGATGATGCATGTTATTTTAGGTATCTTCTCCCAAGAGTCTTAACATCACATTGTTTTGAATTGTAGCTCTTATAGAAAGTTTTTTTTTATTTCAATAAATGTTTTTCTTTTCTCTAAACAGAGATTAATATGCCGTGTGAACGTGTCTAAATATATTTGTGCCTGTTCTCTTCCACATTCTTATGGCTTCATTTTAAGCTAACAGGTGTTTTTTTTAACGGGATTTACCTTGGTTTTTCCAGCTACTTTTTATTCGATTACCTGTTACACATTTTCAGCCGCATGTTTAGAGGTTTTTTAGTAGAACGTAACGTAGAAAAAATGTTTAAATAAAAACTATAATTAGTCTACACAAACACTAATTTTGTATTATTTTTGTACAACCACTTCCGAAACTCACTTCCTTTGCATTCAAATATACTGTTATTGTGTGAGACATTTGCGAGTATCTATTTAGAAGTGTGAAGACCAGCTACACCCATATAATTTAACAAAAATCTCAATGACCTTCAGTACCTATTTCTTGTAATAGATAATTGTATTATTTTAAGGGATAGGTCCTCCCCCCCTTCCATTAAGTTGCATCTACAAATAACAATTCTACACAATTTTGTTTTCTCCACTAATTTCTAAAATTAGTTACGTTTAATAATTAATTAACCAATAACCTTTTTAACGATATTATGTGGATGATTCTTGGAAAGTTTTGTTTGTCAAGCAGTGTTTAGTTTATAAATTAAAACATTAATGAAGTATTGATTAATGCGTAGTGCATGACCGTGCATGAATTAAAACCAGTGTCACACTTTGATACCTAGGTCATTTGATCAAAATATTTCTCACTTTCAACTAATTTTGGAAATTTAACGAGAGGAATAATATCGGGTGTGCACATTTTTGTCAATAGCCTTAACTGTTGCTGATTAAAAAGGTTAACCGTAACATTTTTTTAAACTAGTGTCAGCCTTTTAATAATGAAACAACTCCAGTAGTTATTTGAAAAGAAATGAAACGAAATTAATTATGTCGATTATAATTACGTTATAATAGTAAACACACTTTTCGCCTCATCTGGTATTCTTCCTCCTGCAAGTTTTTAAATCAGTTTAACAATTATAAAAACAAATTTCCTCGCATCTATTAAACAAAAAAGAAGATAAGAGAAAAACATTTTTCAAATGTGGCTCTCGCATATTTATCAAAATATTTTTGTGATACTTTTTTAATCTAATTCAGACCATGAATTTATCAATGCATCGGTAAATCAATTATCAATTTATTAGAAAGAACCTATTTTAAAAAAGTACAGAATAATTTTATTCGTGTAATTATTGAATTATTTTGGAATATTTAGTAAATGATTTCAAAAGTCAGGACAAACTAATGCCTTTATTGATAAAAGTAATTGTCATTATATATATATATATATATATAAAAATGCTACATAAGTAGACATTTGTAAATTAATATTTTGACCTTTGTTTAAACACTGAAGAAATGTTCCGTTTTTAATTAATTTCTTGTCGTGTCGTACTTTTTGAAAGTAATGGTATGCTGTTTTTATAGAAAAGCATGCATTTTTATACAGACGTAATATTATGAAATACTTTTTTCTTTATAACTGGAAGAGAATGTATTATGAAGTATGTCGTTTGCATGCCCATTATAAAGTTTCTTTTATACTAGGGGTCTTCAAACCATAGCCCGTGGGCCACGAATGACCCCTGAATGCATTTTAGGGGCTCTTCCCTTGAATCTGAGGAATTTTTGGGGGAAATTGCCTAGTCTGATTTTTGTCGTAAAAAACGCTTTTTTTTCTGCTATCCTTGATATTTAAAACATTAATATCTTTTTAAGATAATTTTTTTTTAAACTGACGGATTTTTTAAAAATTTCATTGTGTCTTATAAATAATTTTAAACACGAAAAATCTGCCTGTGCATAAAATCTTAGTTTTCAGAAGAAAAGGTTGACCTTTAACTTTAACACCAAAGCATTTTAATTCCACTTCCATTTAATGTTTTTTTTAAACCAATATATCTATACAAGTCTGTAACACCATCTCTTCCCTAAGAATCAATTGCAGTCTTGTAAAACAAACCTCCCTTTCTTATTTAAATTTTCTGACTACATTATGTTTTTGACAGTCATGTGACCCGCGGTTCATTGTAAATTTATTGGTGTGGCCCGTGGATCACTGTGGATTTATTGATATGGCCCGCGAACATTAAAGGTTGAAGACCCCTATTTTATACAGTAAATAACGTGCTAGATTACACGATTTCAAGTCGAATATAAATCATGAATGGATATTTCTTTACCTAGCGCGAAAAACAGTATTGCTGTTTGTGAGACATTTATAACAATTATTTTTAATACTGAAATGTTTGATTCCCCCCCCCCCTTGTTTAATTTTAATCCTGCGTTACCAAGTGTTGGAGCTTAATTTTGTAATTTTGTTACGAGAAAAAATTATTTTTAGAAAATGCTTCACTGCACATTTCTACAAAAAAATGTACTTGAATATTTTTAAAATGCTTGACAAATTTTTCTTAACGTGGGTAGTATAATTTTTGTGTTGCATTGCCTGTTAGTTGTGAGCATAATATTGATAAAAATCTCACATTTCAACACACTTTATAAAGTAAAGCACTGCATTAATTTAGTAAATTAAAATTCTAGATCAAATTTTTTAAATAATTAATTCGTTAAAAGAACTTTTTTCTTGTATTCCTGTTATAAGTTTTATCTCTGTTTTCATTTCCAAAATCTAAACTAATATTAATTACACAATTCAGTAATTAATATTGTTACATTTATTTGTTTTGCTATTTAAATATCGCAATACAGTAAGTTTTGTAAACATATTCCATATTAGAAAAATAATCCACAATTTTCCTCTCCCTGTGGAAACATTGAAGCGATTTCGCTATTTCCTATTAATTTTTATTCTAATTTTTTTTTTTTTTAATATTATGGAAAATTAAATAATTATGCTCATTTTTTATTATCCTAATTACGATGAGAGGGTGCGTTATTTTGTATCCTAAGGACCTCATAATTTAGTGCCCTGGGTTACAAAAAGAATTAAAGAACCATTTAGGTTTTTGTTATTGTTGTAACTGTAAAAAGTTTGTATTTTGTAATGTCGCCTTTGATTCTGACACCGCTGTAGCCTGGTGATCACAGATTTGAAGGTTGATTCCATCAAAAATCATCTTTCTCGACAATGAATGTTTATTTTTGCGTTTAAGTGTCGTCAGGGCCTTTTTTAATCTCCCCGGCGCCCTAGGCACTT
This sequence comes from Trichonephila clavata, assembly GCA_019973975.1. Taxonomy (NCBI): domain Eukaryota; kingdom Metazoa; phylum Arthropoda; class Arachnida; order Araneae; family Nephilidae; genus Trichonephila; species Trichonephila clavata. Next base: position 44,445 of record BMAO01026096.1, read on the forward strand.
CATATTGTTACGCCCCCTCATACTATTTCCAGAGCACCACCCCCTCCCCATCCTCCTTCAGTTCTTACCTTGCCAGTTTTAGTTCACGAGAGATTTTCCCTTAACTCTCTTACACCTTTTCGTTTTTGCTCTTGGAAGAGTCTTTCCATTATCCACCACCTATAGACCCGCAGTGCCCCGGGCTGGCAACCGGCAGCCATAAGGAAATAATAGTGGCATGGGTTTGGTCACTCTTGTTCATTTCATACCTCACAGCATCACGGACCTCCCCCTCCCTTTTGTAAATTATTGCAGTAAATTAATGAAATCGTTTCCAATTACAGTAGAATACACATTATTGTACGAACTTTTTTTAACTTGTTAATTAGCTTTTTCACCGCTTACCGCTTTACTATCTTTTACTTTTAAGTATCCTCATTCTTTGTTGAGGCATTGTATTTGTACAACAAAAGTATTCTTCGAGCTTTGATCACTGCAAAATCATTAAGCACATCATTGTAATCAATTTACATTGCAATATTTTGAGTGCATAACATAAAACTGTTAGCTTTTCTTTTTCCATAGAAGATCTCACTTCACATTTTACTCACTTAAGGCTCTTAAATGCTTCTCTCGTGACTCGCTAGGCGGTGATTCGTTCGCTGTAATTTTAATTTTTTTCTTCTTTTTTTTCACCCTCCAAATTTTTGCACCCTAGGCATGTGCCTAAGCGGAAAAATGGCCCTGAGTGTCGTTACATGATTTGTGAAAATTTAAAAGAGTAATTAATAGTTCTGCTGGTCTTGTTGCACCAAGCCAGGGGTGGGCAACTTGTTTTGGCTCGCGGGCCACATCGTAGGAAAGGAGGATACCGGAGGGCGCACCTATTTAAATGATTGTATTCATTTATAAAAAATAATAAACAAATAAAATAAAATAGTGGCAGTTTTATTCAATGGATTTAGTACTAATTGCATATTATCTATAGCTCCATGCTCATTTAATTTTTGTTTAATGAGACAAATGTACCCCATTATACTTTTCTGCAACTTTTTTCTTGAAATCAAGAGAGATTCTCATCACAGCCTACAAGTTAATGTCATCTTGTTGCACTTGCATTTATATTTACTCCATGGGAGAAAAAATTGGCTCACAAATATACGTCGACTAAAATATAAAGAACAATTCCGCTGAAAATCTCTTCATTCATGGAAATTTTTCAGCTTACAAAGATTTGTAAAACACAATGTTATGGCATTAAGCATTTCCTTCATACTGTGATCTGGCTGCAAGTCAATAAATTGGAGCTGTAGCTCCTTAGACGCTATATCAATATATGCAGCAATAGGATAACAGAACTGATTGAATTTAGGCTCAATTTTCTTACAAACTTGAAATATTGTGACTACGTCCTCCAAACTCTGTAGATGATCTCTTAGTAGAAACAATTTCAATTACTTTGTTTTCCTAACAAAGGGAAACAAATACTTCTGTTTTCCTAATAGTTAAAAATATAAAGGGGAATCTTCGATCGCACTCGGGAAAGAAATATCGGTTTTAAGTGGATTTTTTGACTGTCTTAGCGGGCCGCCCACCCCTGCTGTAAGTGGATCATTAATAAATTTCCCATATTTTAGATTTCATTAAATTCTAATAATTAGAAAAAGTTATTTAGTGGATGTTCGTTAAATTGCACATTTTTACTAAGGAATAATCTACAGCAAAGTTCCGTGTCCGGAGTAGCCTAGTAGTGATAGTTACGAGCATGCGGCCGGCGTGTGATGATTTCGTGCCCAAGGACCGCTGTAGATCCACCATGTAGAGGAGCTAATGCACGCAAAATCTGTCGATATTCAATCTTCCTTTTGGCATGGTGTGGTGTATTTTAGAAAGGAGGGGGCAGCTCAGGTATACTCTTCTCTTGGCAGAGACTTAAAATTACGAGATTCGCCACCAATAGCCCTCGTGTTGCTTTATAAAAAAACTCTTAAAACTTAATAAGCACTCACTCACAAACGAGTTCCATGATTTGTAATAACTTATCGTTAGATGGCTTGTTTAATTTTTTGTCATTCAATGAAAGTACAGTCTCTTCTTAACTTTCCAAAAGTTTTTTCAATGATATCTACAAACGAAAATTTTGTTTAATTGCAACTTAAGCATATTTTTAGTACTTATATATGTTCTAGGCCATGCTTGTCTAAAGTGCGGCCCAAACGTAAACTATGAAAATATTTCAATTTACACATTTTTATTTAAAAAAAATCAATGTATGCACAAAATATGCTACATTAATTTCCGATTTAATTGAAGAGTTTGAAAGAAGATTTCAAGATTTTCGAAACGAAGTGTATGTATTTCAATATATTTTCTATTCGTTTTCTCTAGAAATAAATAAATTACCTTCCAATCTTCAAAGGGAATGCATTGAACTACAAAGTGACCTTCAACTGAAAGAAAAATTTGGGAACGTTTCTATACTGGAGTTTTATAAAGATTACCTACACCCAGAAAAATATCCTCATTTTCACACTCATGCTTTATTAATGTCTTCAGATTTTGGCAGTACTTATATTTCTGAACAGTTATTTTCCAAGAATGAAGCATACAAAAAGCAAAAATAGGACAAAGATCACTGACAAACATCTTGAAAAGACATTTAAGAATTGCAACTTCGTCTATTGAACCGATATTGATTTGCTTGTTGAACACAAACTCAAATTCATTCACCTCATTATTTTTTTTCCCATCTTTATGAAATCCAAACTAAATGAAACGAAACTTTTTTACAAATTTAAAATAAATGTGTTCCTATAATTGTCTAATTCAAATTTTAAAAAATTATAATAAAAATAAGTTAATTTATTTTAATACAACTACATAGAGTTAAAATTTTTATTTCAATTTGTTAAAAAAAAAATATTGTATGTGCGGCCCAGAAAAAAAATTATTTTTGCAATGCGGTCCACAAGCGGTCATAGTTTAGACCCCCATGTTCTAGGCCCTTTTTAAAGGAACTGGAGAAAATGACTCAAAATTAAATATTGTCGAAATACATCCCAATGCATAAAATATGTCCTACAGCAAAATAGTTTCATTTATTTATCATCAGATTAACACATTTTATGCGTTAACACCTAGTTTTCTTAGATCTGTGCTCATGGGTATTAATTTAATGATTCTTAAAGTTGGCCGATATCTTCATTCAAAAAATTATTTTTAATATACTCGTTAACAATGAATCTTTAATTGCTTCGTTTGAAGATTCAAGATGGCCGGCGTGTTATGAGTTCGAATCGAGTGCCACTGAAGAGGGGCTGATGCATGTCAAATCTGTCGGGGCTCAAACCTCCCTTTGGTGTAGTGTGGAAGTTAGGAAAAGGGTGGGGCCAGCTCACAGGTGTCGCCCTCGTCACTTGACCATGATTCAAAATGACGAGGTCCGTCGCCCAAAGCTCTCGTGTAGCTGAATAGGACGACGTTAATATTCACTCACATACTAATGAAGATTCAAAAATAAAACTTGAATTTGCATGTTTGCAAATTCGCATTATGGAAAATTTTTGTAAACCTTATCTATTTTAATATTTTTTGTAAAACATTTATGAAACGCATACATTTGATTGAGTCAATTTTTTTAAAAAACGATTAGTCATGTTTGAAACAATTCTTTTTATCTGTCATTTCTGCAGTCATCATTTTTAGAACTGTAACTTTTTTGTTCCTATAAATGTTGCATCTATTTTTAAATAGCTTTGAATCCACATATTTCAAAAACTCTTCATTGGAACAGCTGTATTTAATTTCTTTCTTGAATTAAAGTTAATTCTTTTTTAAAAAAAAAAAAGTTCAAATTATGAAAAGAAATAACCATATAGTGTGTATTTTTAATGTATTTCTTATTTTCTAAATTTATTACTAAATTAAAAATCAGAAGTTAATTTCTCATACTGTAATTTTCTTCTCTTTGTATATAACTTTTTTTCAAAATGTTATTAATTTAATAATATATTTAAATTTCATCTTAATTTTAAAATCACCATTTAAGTTAATTAGGTATGTCATTTCTTTTACATAAACAGTATTCCAATCTGTATAGAAGTCATATTTTTTTAAGCTCATCTCTTCTCCTTTTTTTTTTCGAAGCTATCATTGTTATACTTGGCACAATAACGTGCACCCATCAATTTCAATTTGTGTGTGTGTGTGCTCAAAGTGCACGTTATGTGCCGGATTTTACGGTAATTAATATTGAAGTTTAGAAAATATAGTTTCAGTTTGAGAAGATTATTTGATATTCATTGTATTTAAAATTTTTCAAATAATTTGTTTTCCCCAAAATTACCAGTTTATGCATATTTGTGTGCAAAAAAATGAATTTATTAACCCCTTAACTGTGGATTAAAAGTTACGTGATTCGCTCCCCAGGGCCACCGTTGATGTATTGGGGGGGGGGGAATTAAAGGCAGAATTAAAAGCAAATTTTTCTCTGAAATATGTGAATCATTCACAAATACTGTCAAGGTCATATTATTGCATTCCAAAGCTTTCATCATAGTTTTACTGAAAGCAGCGCAAAGAAAATCATATTTCAGAAAGACGTAAATATACATCCGAGCACACTTAACGTACCGGTTGATCAAGACGGATATATCCGCCGAGGTTTTACTTAATTAAATGATACGCTAAACAATTCCTATATTTTAACTCTTGGAAATTGTATCTATCATCTATATAAAGCTAAGCTTAAATTATCCAAAAATAAAGTGAGCATTTTTTTATGTGTAGAGTATTGTGGAGTATTTTAGTGGTCCTGGTTCAGAACTCATGGTTAGTGATATTCCAGTCAAGTGTTGAGTTCGAGGCCTGGTTCTACCAAACACCTTCATATGAAATAATGAAAACTTCTACATATCAACTTCAATTGGACCCCAAGGTCTTTTTTTACAATGTAGTATGAACCAACTCTGGTGTCTTCGTCATTTGATAGTTCAAAATTTCACTTTTCATTCCTTTAATTGTTCCACAGAGAACAAAACCAAGAGAGTTCAACCAAATATGTACAAGAGAAGATGCCTGTGTTTTAAAGTAAAACTTTTTTTCTTAGTGCAAAAAGTTAAAACTGGACCATATGTTGCATATGTTACTAAGTTGCTCATATTTTCCAGCTAACTTTATTAAAATATTGAAAATACAGTTTTCTTGAAAAAATAAAATTTACTAGTACTATTTTATATGTAATATGTATATTATAACCTCACTCAGTTTTCTAACTCCAAAATTCTTTAAAAATCCTTTTAAATTTAGAACAAGCATAAATGGTTTTATTATAATGCTTACATTACAAATCCTGGTAAAATATTACAAAGTTTAACTCAGGACACTTTAAACAACAGTAATAACCTTTTTATTGTAAAAAAAAATAAAGATATATACACTGGTGTCCAAAAGTTAAGCATAAATCTTAAAATGCGAAAAACATGGAGTAAATATTCGTAAAATTATTCCAAATTTCTTGCGGATATTAATTGCGTGAAGAAGAAACATTGGGTTTATGCAAAACTTTTCAGTCGACTACGTTCTGCGCGAAACACCGGCGCATGTCGGAACGTGGAGAAACCGATTCACGCAGCATAAGCAGTTCAGACAAGTTTCGTGCAACTGCCGTGCGAAGGAACGTTGTTAACCATCAAACAAGGGGAATGATGGCACAAAGACGCCAATTGGACATGTTTACGAAACGAAGAATCGTTGGAATGCTCACGATCACAAACCGAAGTGTCTCGAATTCTGAATATAGATTAGTCTGTGATCTCAAGACTGTGGCAGAGGTTTCAAAGAACGGGAGATGTTACCCGACAACCAGTATCAGATCGACCAAGAGTCACAACCGCTCGCCAAGACCGATATCTGGTAATAAGTGCGCGACGTCAGAGGGGCAGTACTGCCAGAGCACTGAGTTCGGCGCTCACAGTCGCCACAGGAATACGAATTTCGAGAGACTGTTTACAGGAGACTCAATCATGCTGGCCTGTATGCCAGAAGACCAGCAGTTTGCATTCCCCTCACATCTGCGCATAAACGCAGATTTATTCGCTATTTATTAAACGCTCGTTTGTACTGGAGTTTGAAACATCAACATTGGAGTGTGGACCAATGTGATGTTCAGTGACGAGTCCCGGTTTAGTCTGAGTAGTAATTCTCGGCGAATAACGATATGGAGAGAATGTGGAACACGTTTTGAACCAAGAAACATAACGGAAAGACATCATTTTCCATCAAGGGGAGTAATGGTATGGGCAGGTATCATGATGGACGGCCGCACAGACCTCCATTTCTTTGACACGGGGTATGTGACTGCTCAAAGATACAGAGAAGAAGTTCTTGAGCCTTATGTCCGCTTGTTTCGAGGTGCTGTCGGTCCTGACTTCATATTCATGGATGATAATGCGCCATGTCACCGAGTGATGCTGATTGATGACTTCCTTGAAACGGAAAACATCCAGCGCATGTCGTGGCCTGCGAACTCTCCTGATTTAAATCCTATCAAGCATGTATGGGATATGCTCGAGAGACAAATTGCAGCCCTTTCGCACCCACCAAGCTCCGTTACAGAACTGAAGAGAGCTCTCCAAGAAGCTTGGAACCGTTTGAGCCCACGACTCATTCATCATCTCATTGCAAGTATGGTAAATCGCTGTGCAGCTTGCCTGGCTGTCAGAGGTGACCACACGCCTTATTAAACTGCAGCATCAGTGTTTTATTTAGTTTTTTCTTTCATTTTTTTCTTTAAAGTGTGAATCCTTGCTATGCTCAATTTTCTTTCAAACTGCTACTTTGGATAATAAAATTAATTTTTATCATTCTTTTGATTTGCTTCCTTATTTTATAACCATTTTACACTTGCATATCACGTTTCCCGCCATTCTGATTTGCAGTTCCTCCTTTATTCATATAATTATCAATTATGCTTAACTTTTGGACACCAGTGTATATATGATGGCAAGACATCTTAAGGCATGGGCCAACTGGGCCCGAGCCCAGGGCCTTACCTTCGATGGGGACCTCGTTTTGTTCTCGACTCTGTCGTAATAAGATCATGATCCGTATAATTTTAATGGTCAAATATTATTCTCGTACATATTCTCCGAAAAACTGGGAATTTCAAACTGCATGTCAACTGGCAAAAGGGGTAAGTCTGTATTATTATGTGATGACCATTGTCCATGTCTAAGCTTAAGCCTAATACCGTAAACAATCATTCAGTTCATCTAGTCGAAATGTGGTCATCGGTCGAGCTGGTTTGTGCCTAGGTTTTTGAGATTTTTAGTCGTGCAGATTTGTTTCAAATAACCGTTTAAACGAGTATTTGACAATGCATACTATATACTGTCTACTTTTAAAGATTTTCCGGTAGGGCCGCCTACTTTTGCAATGAGGACCAGGGCCTCAAAAAATCTTAAGATTTCTCTGGGCCTACGACCTCAAAGAGTCTTAAGACGTCCCTGTATAATGGTAAATCCATGCATAGTACAAGCATTATTTCTATTCATAGCATTGACTTTGAAGACACTTAATTCTATTCATATAGGACACACATGATTGAGTCTCTTGCAAATATGTATTGAATATTATTTAAATAAATTAATAAACTTTGAAAGCTTTACTCACCTTGTATTAAAAGAATTTTTATTTTTCCACAATAACTTATCAACAAATTAAGGAGCTGCTCTAAGGTGGGCCAACCTCCAATTGTCTGGCTAATATACACTCAAGAGCCAAAACATTATGACCACCTGTCAATAACGAGTTGACCCACCTTTGGCGCGCAACACAGTTTCAACCCGCCTTGGCATGGATGCCACAAGTCCTTGGTAGATGGCCGGAGACAGATTATACCAGATGTTCAAGCAACGGTCACGCAAATCCGAGATATTGCGAATCGGTGGTCTTTGAACTCTGAGCTGCCGTCCCATAACATCCCAAATGTGTTCTATCGGATTAAGATCCGGTGAGTTAGGCGGCCAGGACATTAACTGGAATTCAGCATCATGTTCCTGGAACCACTCCAACACAATTTTAGCCTTCTGACACGGTGTGTTGTCCTGTTGGAACATTCCATTTCCAGCTGGAAAAACAGAGGCCATGTAAGGGTGCAACTGGTCCGCAATGATGTTCAGATACCCTGTAGCATTCATGGTCTGCTCTACCACAACCACGGGTCCCAGAGACGCCCAAGAGAACGTCCCCCAAAGCATATTACCGCCACCACCGGCCTGTGTATGACCTACTGTACATTGAGGGAGCAACTGTTCGCCTGGAAGACGGCGTATCCTGACACGGCCATCGGCGTGATGAATGACAAACCGTGATTCATCTGACCAGGCAACTCTCTCCCACTGATCCATGGACCAGTCGCGATGTTCCCGGGCGCAGTTGGCGATGACGCTTGGTCAGCAAAGGCACACGAGTGGGACGCTTGCTGCGTAGCCCCATATCCAACAGTGTCCGCTGAACAGTGTGCTCCGATACTATTCAACTTGGCCCTGCATTGTATTGGGCTGTCAGCTGAGCCACTGTCTGGCTCCGGTTTTGCTTCACCATGCGAGACAGTCTCCGACGACCTTTTTCTTTGATAGCGTGTGGACGTCCAACACCATGTCGTCTACTACTGGTTTCACCGTCATTCATCCACTTTGCATAAATACTAACAACTGTAGATAGCGAACAACCCACGAGTCGTGCAGTTTCGGAAATACTTGTTCCGAGCCTTCGAGCCATTACAATCTGCCCTCTATCAAAGTCGCTTAGATCCGCAGCCTTTCCCATCACACACAGAAGTGAGTGAAAGAATAATACTTCAGACTCTCCAGCAGCAGTTAAATACCACTTCCACCTGATCACGTTCTTTCCACGTCATCCAGGTGAGTTCATTGTAAAATGTAAGGGTGGTCATGATGTTTTAGCTCTTGAGTGTACATCTGCATTACTGTGAAAGTGATAATATAAATACTAATTCTTGTCATATATATAGATGTATAGATTATTTGATTATTTTTAGTAATAATTTAGGTGCTATATCTCTCTAATTTTAATTTTTATGTTAATATGAATTTAATAAAAACCAGTTTGAACACAAAACAGATGTGTTTTGTATTTACTATTAAATATTGGTCATCTTAGTTTAAAGTGTAATATTTATCTTAAAAGAGAGACCTTTAATTTTAACATTAAAGGACCTCTTTGGACAAACAATATCCACACTTCAATTTATAGAAATATTATACTTAATTACTTACAAAGAAATAATAATCATACAGAAAAACTCAAATTATAAATGCTATTTAGAACATGATTATAAATAACTGCTAACTTTCTATATGCATTATAATTACAGAAATAATGTAATTAATGGATCTTATAAATTTTACATTCTTTGCTTTAAAACCTTACATTTTTAACACGCTTTTATAAGTTGTACTTGCATGTAACGGAATCTTGGAACTCGATTTTCACCTACTTAAAAAGGTCAGATTAATTCGAAATTTTGCACACTTCTCAAGGCCCGATGACAATACAATAATTTCATAATTTTGTTCTATTGTCCTTATCAGGATCGTCAGGAATCACGATAATCAGATTTGGCGACAACTAAATATATCACTTCCAGATTTGGCAACTTCTTGCACACACAATTTTCAGATTTGACGACTAATTCGATATACCATTTTCAGATTTCGCGACTAATTCGATATTCCATTTTCAGATTTGGCGACTAATTCCAAAAACATTTCCAGATTTAGCGACTAAAAGAAAAAGGTGTAACCCTACAGAGAGTGTTTTTAATTAATATACTTGTGGTTTATAAAAATAAAGCAAACAAAAAAAAGTGTTCTGTATGTGATAAAGGGGAGAGTGGGTGTGTGTTATCAATTTCTTACGAAAATATAAACATTTTTCAGAAAATGAAAATAAAAAAAAAAAATAGGCTCCTGATGTAAAAAAAAATTATTTATGTTCTAACTGCTAAATATTTTTTTATTTTTATAAAGCAATACGTTTACAAGTGATAATACGAATTAACATTATAGCAGTACGTTTAAAAGGTGAGAATACGATTGACACTTAATATTACCATGTTTTTATTAACTCGCTTTCTTTAATGTCTGTCCGGATGGAATTTTGTAATTGATTAAACTGTGCGACTTTCCGATGAGTTACAGATTTGAAATTTGGACCATATCTCAAAAGTGGATGACAATGCGTGAAAAATGAAGGGGGGGGGAACGAAAAGGAGGAATTTTTTTTATACTTTTTTAGTCCGTTATAAAAACATGTGGTACATTAAATTTTTTTTATTCGAACTTTTTTCTTTTTCCCACACATTTTATTTGTTTCACCTGTTCTTTTGAGCCGGAATCTAATATAACGATACGGGACTCACCCGAGGCCCCGTAAACAGAGAGAATAAATACACTTCAGACCCTGTAATTAAAATCCATTGAAGAGCAAGACTTATTCCAGCAGCCACGTAATTCTGGCTCCAAATATCAAGTGTACAATTTGGGGTGCAATTTCGGAATTGAAAGAAGTTAGAAACTATAACAATTGATATATTTATAGAACACCCCACGCTTTTACCCCAATGACATTAATTTTCTCGTTCATCATTTTATTCTTATATTAAGAGTTATTTTTTTACTTTTTAGTTCGATTCAGTATAAAAGCGTGTTCTTTAATTTTTTTAAATTATAATTTATTTTAACACGCTTTTATAAGTTTCACTTGCATGTAACGTAATCTTGGAACGCGATTTTTACCTACTTTAAAAAGTCAGATTAATTCGAAATTTTACACACTTGTCAAGGACCGATGACAATACAATAATTTCATAATTTTATTCCATTGTTTTGATCAGGACATCTGGAATAACGATATCCTGATTTGGAGATTAATTTCATATACTACTTCCAGATTTGACAATATATTGCATATACCATTCTCAGATTTGGCGACTAATTCCATATGTCATTTCCAGATTTGGCGACTAATTCCAGATTTAGCGACTTACACACAAAGATTAAGGTGCAACCCCAAAAAAGAATACACTTGCGGTTAAAAGAAGTAAAACAAACAAAAAAGTGTTCTCTCTCTTTATGTGAGAAAGGGTAGGTTGGGTGCGTCAGCTATTGCTTACCATTATATAAACAATTGTCTAGTTTTTCTGACAATGGAAATACAAAAAAAAAACTTGTGCATGTGGAAAAAAATAATTTATGTTCTAACTGTTAAATATTTTTTTATTTTTATAAATCAATACGTTTAGAAGTGATGATACGAATTAACATTATAGCAATACGTTTAAAAGGTTTTACGATTAACACTTAATATTACCATGTGTTTATTCTCTCGCTTTCTTGTATGGCTGCCCGGGCGGAATTTTGTAATTGATTTTAAACTGACTTCCCGATGAGCTGAGGACTTGAAATTTGGACCATAGCTCAGAAATGGATGACAATGCATGAAAATGTGAAGAAAGAAGGGGAAAAAAGCAATTTTATACTTTTTTAGTCCGTTATAAAAACACGGTGTATTAAAAATTTTTGTATCTATAGAGTGGAATCTTTGTGAAATATAACGATACGGGACTGATCCTATCCCTTAAACGGAGAGAATAAATACACTTCAGACCCATTAATTAATATTCATTGAAGAGCAAGACTAATTCCAGCAGCTACGTAATCCCCACCCCCCGGCTCCAAATATCAAACTCAAGAATAAATTCTACAATAAGTAAATGATTGTTTGAAAAACTAAAAAAACATGCTTTTATTGTGGATCGAACTAAAAAATGAAAAAAAAATTACAGTTTTAAAAAAAACTAAAAAACACGCTTTTATAGTGAATCGAACTAAAAAGTAAAAAAATAATTCTTAATATAAGAATAAAATGATTAACGAGAAAGTTAATGTCACTGGGGTAAAAGCGTGGGGTGCTTTTTACTACATCTGGGCACTAACTCAGCATTTCGGAATAGAACTAGTAAGAAATTATAACAATTAATATAGAGCGCCCCCCACGCTTTCACCCCAGTGACATTAACTTTCTCGTTAATCATTTTATTCTTATATTAAGAATTATTTTTTTACTTTTTAGTTCGATTCACTATAAAAGCGTGTTTTTTAGTTTTTTTTAAACTATAATTTTTTCTTTAAATTTCAGACATGTTAAAAAAATGGTGCCACAGCAAAAAATTGTATCATGTTCATACTGTCATTTCAATCTCCAGTACATATTTCCCAAAACTTTCTTATTTGGCTACGTTTTTTAATATTTATGTTGCTTGTTAGTCGCCCATCCGGTATAGTGGTTAGAGACGCTAACTGCTGTGCTGTAGGGCCTGGGTTCGAATCCCGGAGAAGACATGGATATTTGTAAATGTATAGTGCCTTTTTGCGGCATGGGGGTACTATAAATACTCAAGTACTCTCGTAAGGTTTGTGGATGGGGAAGAAAGGTGGGAGGCCTCTGACCCTCCCCCAGGGTGTTCTCCCTCAGGATTGGGGTGGAACCGAGCTAAATCGTACTGTCACCTGTATGGTGCTCAAGGCTACGGCCAACGACAGGCGTACATCTAGCCCCTTGCTATGATGTATTTTGTGGGCCTGAATCTGATGCAGTCGAGATCAGGTGGTATAAGAAACAACACGTTGCTTGTTAGCTATGTTTTCTGAATTTGATTGTTCTTTTTACTTGTTTTCTATATTTGCTACTTATTTATATTTTATGTTTCTCAATTCTTTGTAATTTGCATTGTGTTTGAATGCACATGCAAATTTTAACTGATGTTCAATTTTAGTTTCTGTTTATTATTTTTCTATTACTATTTCATTTAGATTTTCTGCAGAACAAGGAAAGTTAAGATCCTGTAAATCAAGCTACATCACTGCTCTAAGTCAGTGACAACTATACAAAACATAATAGTTTTACATTTTTGTCCATATGTTTTTCTTATTATAACAAGTCCCATGTTCTTGATTTATAACATTCAGAATTTCATCTCCCATTGTTTTGTAGGATATACACTCACTTCCAAAAGTTAAGCACGGAGAAGAAAATGCTAATTTCCCGAAGCCAATCAGAATTGAATATGATGCAATTCACTGCAGAGGTAGATGGAAGTATGCAAATATGTTAGGTAACGGCCAATCGTGCTTTCATGTCAAGAAATATGCAAAAAGGGCAGTCTTATAAGAAACCAGCTTTATGAAGGGTTACAGAAGTTGATTGTAAGTGCTGATAGAAGATGTTTAAAACTTTCGTACAATTTGTTTTCAAGACATACGTGTTTCTATGACTGCCAGAAAACGAATGGAAGATTCTGAGCGCTGGCGTGCTGTGGAGCACATTGAAGTAGGACAGTCAATCACAGATGTTGCTCTTTTCTTCGGCGTTCATCATTCTGTAATTTCACGTTTATGGAAACAATTCCAAACCACACAGACAGTTGTCCGAAGGCCTGTAGGCAGTCGCCCAAGGGTTACAACCCTCACGGAAGATCGATATATTGCTATTGTATCCAAGCGGAATCGCAGAGCGACCTCCACACGTGTGACATCTATGGTTACAGCGTCTTTTGGTGAGGCTATATCTGCAGCTACTGTACGCCGAAGATTACATATGAATGGACTGTATGCCCGGGTACCTCGAGTTTGTGTTCTTCTATCCGTCCAATCAAGAGGGGCACGATTAAAGTGGTGCCAGCAATATGGCAATTGGACTGTGTCTGACTGGGGCAGTGTCATGTTTACTGATGAGTCAAGATTTGCTCTGGAGCCATAAGCGGATAAGGATATGGCGTAAACAAGAAACACGCAATCAGCCCCAAAACATCACCGAACATCACGCATTCCGAGGAGGAAGCATTATGGTGTGGGCAGGCATTTCATTAGGATACCGCACCGACTTGCACATCTTTAAACGGGGTTCTGTGACGGCTGTCCGGTATCGAGATGAAGTCCTAGAACCCATTGTACGTTGCAGCAGTTAGCCGTACTTTTGTTTTAATGGACGATAACGCACGTCCCCATAGAGCTGACATCGTCGATGACTACCTGGAGAGTGAAAGGATTGCGCGTATGGCGTGGCCAGCATATTCACCCAGCCTTAATCCCATTGAAAATCCTTGGGATGCTCTCGGCCGTGCTGTATCTTCACGTTTCCCACCTACAGCCACTCTTATTGAGCTGGAAACTGCTCTACAAGAAGAATGTCTGCGGTGGTTGACCACCTAATTCAAAGCATGGTCAGAAGGTGTAAACTTTGCATACAGACGAGGGGGGATCACATACCCTATTAATGTCCTTTTTTTCATTTTATGCTGTTTATTTTCACTTTATACATAATTCTGTTTAAGTCTCCAGTATGACATTATCTGATAACTTACAAAAATTTAATATTGTTTTCATTTCTGTATATAATTATTGATTTTGTTTTATGTATAAATATATATGCTACTTTACTGCCAAATTTTGTGTCAATTAAAGCAGTATTTGTTGATTTTTTTGCATTTTACATCTTCGTGCTTAACTTTTGGAAGTGAGTGTACTTAATAATAATGTACCATTAATAACCAAAATTCTTTTGTTTTATGATAATTATAATTCTATATGATTTTGATAAAAGGATAAAATCGAAATTGGATCAAACGCTCGGTATATATCGAATGATAGCAGTGCAGTGGCGCGCACAAGGAAGGGGGTGAATCCCCCCATCCCCTTGATTTTTTTCGATTGATTATAATCCTATGCATATAGTACGTAAAATTTTATCAAGTATTTGTTATTAATAATTAATTTTTTACTGTTTTTTTTCGAAAGTCGACAAAATCAAAAGAATGTTTGGCAGCGTATTGGTGCATGATATGAGAATGGTGGACTTTCGATCCTTAAACCCCCCCCCCTTTAAAAATTTCTGTGTGCGCTACTGTAGCAGTGTAATGCAATAGATGTTTTAAGCCATTCTAAATTATACATAGTCGAATGTTAGTAAATTCATTTGTAAAATCTATTTTAATTAGACGTTTCTGCATTAGATTTGATAATTTGTAAATAAGAATCAATGTGCAATTTAAAAAGAAAAAATATTTTATGTTTGTGATCGTTATTTTATTGATATAAAATTCATTTTACAGGGGGACTACATCTGGATTGAGCCTCAGACTAAAAAAGAATTTGATGTAGCTATTGGTGCAAGAGTTACATCTGCTGAAGGAAGGCGGATACAAGTTATTGATGATGATGGAAAAGTTAGTTTTTTTTTATTTAAAAAGCTTTATATACTTGTTTTTTTTACTTTTCGTTTAATTTTAATCAAATGTACCAATTTTAGGACCAATGGCTTACTCCAGAAAGGAGAATTAAAGCCATGCATCCAACTTCTATACAAGGAGTGGAAGACATGATATCCTTAGGAGATCTTCATGAGGCTGGAATTTTAAGAAATCTGCTTATACGTTACAATGAAAATTTAATATATGTTAGTATTATACATATTTGTCTTTGCTTTTGGGGAATATATGGAGTGTTCGAATTCATATTTTATGTATAGTAATTATTCCATACATGGAATAATCATCTAAGAGAAATTTTTTGTTTCATATTAGATTCTTCAATGCATATTAAATTTCATTTTTAAAAATTATAATTTTTTATTTCAGACATACACTGGCTCAATTTTAGTTGCTGTCAATCCTTATCAAATTCTTCCTATTTACACTGCTGAGCAAATCAAATTATACAAAGACAAAAAAATTGGAGAACTACCTCCACATATTTTTGCAATCGGTGACAACAGTTACAACAATATGAAGAGATATAAACAAGATCAATGTATTATTATCAGGTTAATATTTTTTTATGTTATGTCTAGATTTTTTTTACTGAAATTAATTGTATATACATTCCATATCTTGTACTAGTTTAAATATTATGGCACTCTTTGACGGTAGGTGAAATTTATAAGAGAAGTCTAAGAGATTAGTTTTGGGGTTTCTTTAAGGCTGTTTTTGTTTAATGCTAAAGAATATGACCTGAATTTGGAATATTTTTCCAGATATAAAAGAACCGAAATTAATATTATCTTTCTAGCTTCACATAGCATTTTCAGCATATTTTTTCACACTTCTCATTTTTATCAAAGTTGATTCATTTTTTCTGATACAAAATATTTCTCATTTTTTCTCCTATACAGTAATGCTAAATGAGCTATTAATCAATTATTTTGAAATTTTTAAAATGTTGTGTTATAAACAGATGTATGAATTATAGTATTGCAAATTTTCATGAAAAGGGAGACATTTTTCTGTCTGAAAATGTGATCTGTGCTTAGTTCAGAGTCTCGTGCATTTTTTGGCGAAGACAGCTTTAAAACCAATTAACCTCCTTTTTTAATACTTTTATTAATGTAATTTTGTATTTGGTACATCACAGTTTTATTGAATCAGTCTCAACAATAATTTTTGTTGAGCTTCTGATAATTGATACTTAAAAATCTAAAGTTTTTTAACAGTAATGGAATTTTAATTTGTTAAAGAAAATAGGCAAAAAATTAATCATTATTCTTTAAATGAAGATAGGATTATTAACTATGGAGCTAAGTATTAAAATTTCTCTGAGCATTAAATCATTAAAATTTGGATGCATTTTAGTATTTTTAATGATAAATATCTTTCTTGGGGCTCTTTAATAAATAGTGTTTATGATGCCCTTAAAATTTAGTGTACTTCAAAGAATTATCTTTATTATTATTAAATACTAAGCATTTTACTTTTTTGGAAAATTTTTCCTCATTTAATACTTTTTTCAGTGGTGAAAGTGGAGCTGGAAAAACTGAAAGTACAAAACTTATTCTTCAATATTTAGCTGCTATTAGTGGTCAGCATTCATGGATTGAACAACAAATATTAGAAGCTAATCCAATTCTGGAGGGTAATATATTTGGATATTAAGAAATGTCTATTTTTTCCCCTGCCATGAATTTATAGTACATCTTTCATGAGAGTTATGTTTGTAACAATTTTTTATTACAGCATTTGGAAATGCCAAAACTATTAGAAATGACAACTCAAGTCGATTTGGAAAATACATAGACATTCATTTCAATAAAGCTGGAATTATTGAAGGCGCTAGAATTGACCAATATTTATTAGAAAAATCGCGTATTGTAGGACAGGTAAGAATATAGTATACAATAAAAAGCCAATTCTTTTTTTTAAATATTGTGTTATTTAACGTTAGGTTGTCTCGAAAATTAAACAAAGTGTTATTGCAACATATATATTATGTAACTATTTTTGCAAAAAGTTTTATATCATTGCATTTTCTGAAACACGTCTTTTTTCAAAAATATTAAATAAAAGTAAATGTAGAAGTTATTTGTTTTTTGTGTGTGTGTATGGTGAAGAAATGTGTGTTTTTATATTGGCAAACTAAGGAATTCTTATGCATTTCTAACTGGGAAGTTTATTTTAATCAAAGAAAGAAAAATGTTTATTTTAGTTGATTTAGAATTATATTTCCATTTCAACTTTATATTAGAAAAGAAAAAATGTGTGCTATTTATTCATAAAATTTCAAAATAATTCTCTTGTCTTCAACATACATTGGTAATGTTAGTAGATTTATATTAAAATTCTTTGATGGGTTTTACCAAGTTTTCTGATCTAGTTTATAAGCTTGTATAGTATCTACAAATGAAGTGTTCACATTTCATAAAATATATTAATTTGCTTTTGTTTTATTTTGTAGGCAACCGATGAGAGAAATTATCATATATTTTACTGTATGCTTGCTGGCCTTTCTAGAGAAGAGAAACAAAAACTTGATATAAGTGATGCATCTAAATACCAATATTTAACTCAGGTAATTTCTTATATTATTTTATTATTCCTGTATTTTCAATGGTATTTTACTACTGTAATGTTCTATTTCCATTATTTGAAAAAAATGATTAATAAAAAAATATTAATATTGTATTAATTCCCCCTTCCATAAAATGATATACAAATATATCTGAAGATTCAAGCTCCACATTTGTTGTAGTAAATAATGAGCTTCTGGTATGAATTAAAAACCTCTTAAAATGTAACTTTAACGGTTCAAAATCCAGTGATCTCCCATCTATGTGTCATATTATCCATATTCCTTCAATATTAATATGCCTCCATGCATAGGTTTAAATAACTACTGAATTTCAATGAATAATTTTTATTTGCTGACTGAATACTTTAGGTTTTTTACTTTTATGTCAACATTTGTCTCTTAATATTAAATTAAAAACATTCGGGTTGTTTTAAAATTAAAAGTACTAAATTAGTTCATGATTTCTTAAAATTTTAGGGAAGCTGTATTACTTGTGAAGGACGAGATGACACAGCTGAATTTTCTGACATACGTTCTGCCATGAAAGTACTTATGTTCTCTGATCAAGAAATTTGGGAAATTTTAAAGATTTTAAGTGCTCTCTTGCATTTAGGAAACATAAAATATAAAGGTGAGTTAAGAACATTCTCATTGAATGGAGTGAAGTGTTACATGTCATTTTATTGTGGAAAGGATCTTTAAGCATAAAAGTTGTCTAAAATAACGTTTTAAAATTTTTAGTAGTTAATTTCTTTACTTTATTTTTTATTGAAGTACTGTGTTAATATATTGTTTCTTCAACTTCACTTTATTTTAAAAATTCATAAACATTTGACTAAATAAAATCCACTCATTTTTTTAAAGAATTTTTGTCTAGATTATTTAATATTTTCAATATAATTTTGTAACAATTTGTCTTGATTAATCAAGGGTATGCAGGGAATTTCTGAAAATCTTAGATTTTGTAAATAACTTTGCATAATTTTCGTTTATAAATAAATGTGATTTGTTTTCTAGGCACCATAATCGATAATTTAGATGCTACAGAAATCACTAATGCTGGAAGTGTAAATAGTGCTGCAAGATTGCTGGAGGTATTTTTTTTTTATTTATTCATCACTTATATGTTATATTTCTAATGTATTCTCTGTGTGGCCTTGCCTTTAGTCTTATATTTTTTTGGATGTTTGCAAGTGATAAAAATAATTATTGGTGTTTATATTCATAATTTTTGTTGTATATTCTTTTAAAATTTTATGCTCTACCAAACTTTATTATTTCTTTAACAATATTAATGGATTACATGCTATATTGATATGCAGCAGGTAATCCTAATAAATTTTTATGCACTTTTATTTCTAATATTTCTTTCTAGTTTAATTTGATCTTTCTTTCTCTGACATAGGTAAATAGTTTGCATCTTATAGATGCATTAACCACTCGAACTATTTTTGCTCATGGAGATGCTGTTGTGTCTAATATGAGTACATCACAGTCTGTTGATGTACGTGATGCATTTGTGAAAGGAATTTATGGCCGAATGTTTGTATGGATTGTCAATAAGATAAATTCTGCTATCTACAAGCCAAAACATAATGCAGGCTACTACAGGACATCTATCGGTGTTCTCGACATTTTTGGATTTGAAAATTTTTCTGTTAACAGGTTATTTATGTTTATTTTGCTTTATTTATGAAATGATTTAAAACTATTTTATTTATATTTGTTTTTCTTTTTTTTAATTTGTTTTATTGGTTTCAATTTATGTACATTGTTTTATTTATAATTTGGTTTAGTTTATTTTGCTAATGATTATAGTTGGTGCGTTTTCTTAATATATCTTATGCAGTCTAGCTACATAGCCTAGCATTGCACTGGCTCTTTTGAAAGTAACTTTTCCCCCTCAGAGAAACTTTCCCTTCCCCTCTCGAAGTCAGCAATCTGTTGGAATTTCTATATTTGTCACTAAAATTCCCTCTTTTGAAATTTCCATCCCCCCCCCCATCAGGTGGATTTCTTTTCCCTGTATTTTTTTAAATCGAAAGGTGGGGAGGAGAGGAACTTTGTGTTTTTGCCAGCTCTTCAAAAGAAAGTGAATATGTAATTTGCATGTGTTTTTATAGTTTTATTTAATTTTTTGAAGCTTTATTTTTAAGTTATAAACTTCCAAATTTCATACATAGATTTTAAAAAAAACATACCAAGTATACAAAAAATTGAAGAAAAATTTACAAACCTCTGAAAAAATGTCAGTGTAGACACAGACTAGAGCCTATTCGACACAGGAAAAACAAAAAAATTAATGACATTTTGTAGTTAATTATTCTTTATTCAAAACACTGATAAGATCTGACACACAGAAAAAAAGTATTGTGCAATTATTTTTATAAACTACAAAGTTATTAAATGTTTAAGTCGAATTTCAAGTAATTTTCAAAAAGTTGTAAAAAAAGTTTTTGGAATTTTTTTTTAAATCACCGGATCTAAAAGTGCAAGACGTGCACATTTTCTCATCGATTAATAACAACTGTAAGAAAGAGATGCAGAGCAATTGGAACATTTTGTCCTCAAAAACACGTTGAAATTAACTCGTTTCAGAAAAACTCGCAATCGGTTTGTCTGATTTTGATAATGAAAAGAAGGGGGGTTTTAAAGTCTAGGGAAAATTGGGAAGTACAGCGAAAATCTCCCCCTACCTGCATGATAAATGATATCTATCATGCAGTCTAGATGGCATAATTGACAGAATCCAATCATGCTTTTTTCGTTTTTTATTAATATCTTTTTAACTAATTGTAATTTCGAAATAATACTTAAAATGGAGTGATCGAATTTTTCCCCATCTTTTGGTATCTTCTGCATTCAGCAGTTTGTGAGAAGATTGTTTCACATGGATAGATACATTTATTTACTCTCGAATTATTATAGTGGAAGTATATTCTTCCGTTTTTTTTCTATTTTCTTTTATGAACATTAGTTTTTACCTTCTATTTTTTTAAAAAGAAAATTATAATATGCTTGAACGTTTCAAATGCATTTTGAGTCGTTGGGTACCTTAAAAATTTTATTTCCCGCTTTCAAATTATTATCTTTGTTTTATTTTCCTTGTTTGTACAGTGGGGTTTTTTTAATCATGTAATTATACACATATGAACGATAAACATTGTGGAGGAAAAATTAATTCAAATTCGTCTTGATTAGATGAACCATTACCTTTTCTATGAAGTGTTTTTCATGTAGAAAATGTTTTTAAATATTTTTCAGATTCTCCATTGAAAATTTACCTTTTTATGTGGGTTTTTATAGGAAGATAAAATGGAGTTTAAATTCTAACTTTTGGCATTTTTTGAAAACTATATCATTATTTAGAGCATGTTTCTTCAATTAAAATGATTTACTGATGCTAAAAGTTAAGCTGAAAATCATTTAAGTGAAATTTGTTACCTTATGAAATATTTATGACAAAAAATAAGATTTAACTTATTATAACTTTCTAAATAATTTCAATCGTTTTCTTATACTTGTGCTTAAGTAATTTCAAACTTAACAGTTTCTTGAAGTTGTTCACGCCATCTGTTTGAAAAAGTTAACATCAAAAATTGTAAATACACACGCATTTACATACATATATTTGGACCCCATCAACATAATGTAGTCCGGGTTCATGGTTACTAAACCATGGTAACTAATATAAATTGAGCACTTATGTTCTGTAAATTTTCCATAAAACTTACTCTATGCAAGTCTTTTTTTTTTACGATTTTCATTTTGTCATAAAAGAAAAATACCTTTACTTTGGCACTAAAAATATTTAAAGAAAATATTCCTTTATTAACCAATACTCTAAACTGAACTAAACCTCAGTGGTGCAGCAGCCCATGATGGCCAAGGCCTATTGTACACATCTCAGTTTTCGTGACCTTGGGCTCTGAGGTGCATGAGCAGATGTTCCGGTCAGTCTGACATGAAACCTCCAGTGTTTAGTTCCCAACCAAGCTTGGTACTCATTTATTGACCCACTGAAGAGATGAAAAGCTGAGTTGACCTTGCCCAGCCCTGGATTAGAACCCCAGACCTGTGGCATGGAAGTGCAATACACTTCCATTGGGCTTCAACCAATACTCTATAAATTATTTTTTTTACTAGCATTTTGCTGCTTCTTAATCTCTTGCATAACATATCTTGCTTCCTATGTCTTAATCTAAGATAGCTGTTTCTCAGAATAACTTTGAGGTAGCTCTTTTGCTTTGAGATCCTTTCCATGTGTGATTGGAATCTGGTACATCTTCGTTATCTG
Source organism: Trichonephila clavata (assembly GCA_019973975.1). NCBI lineage: Eukaryota > Metazoa > Arthropoda > Arachnida > Araneae > Nephilidae > Trichonephila > Trichonephila clavata. The sequence continues at coordinate 66,642 of BMAO01026096.1, forward strand.
ACACCTCATCACCTAGAATACCTTGAATAAAATCTTTCTTTCTCTTATCCTTTTTTTTCTGACCATTCCTTTTTTACCATTAATGTTATATTTAAAAAGTTGAAAGTTTTATTTATTTTATTTTTTAACCATCCATGTAGTGTAGATTAAAATAAATTAAATTCCTTTTGTGCAAATTTCTACTTTTCTCATCCCTTTTTAAATTTGTTCTATGCCTTGAATTTTTCTTCGTTTGCATAAGCTTTTTATGTTTACAAACTTTCTAAATTATTTTGAAATACAGAAATTTACTTATTACAGAAAAATATATAATTCTAAATCTGATCTATACAAAATAGTGTTGAATATACAATTATTCTCTTTGATACCGAGATCATGAAAATAATTTCCTATAAAAAATAGTAATCCAGACTGGAACGTTTCATTTCCTCAAAAATGGCGATTTATATTTGTAAAATAGAAAAAATTGTTAACGCCTCCTCTTAACAGGAAGTTGTGATATTATCTGAATCAAAAATTAATTAGAATTTCATTAAATAAAAAGTAATATTTGGATATATACATATCGTAATTACTTGGAGTAATTTCACAAGACCAGTGGCATAGATCTCTCTTGTGGAAGTAGGGTAAATTCTAAAAAACATGTAGAAAAAATCACTGAGGAGATTAATGAAAGTTATGATGAAAATTACAAATCTATGTCGGTACCCCACTGTGCATACACTACTGATCACAGGCAATTGTTTGTCAAGGGGGCCATGTTAAAACCATGTGTTAAGCAGATTCTTGTGTTACTGAACCTGAAACCATGTATTAATAGGGTCCAACTATATATGTATATGAGGATATATATATAATTTGATTAACTATTAATATATAGATGGATTTTTTATTCAATAAAAACAAATTTATTCTAAGACATTTTATTTATATATAATTTAATATATTTTCTTTTAAAATTTTCTTTTTTTATAGTTTTGAACAGTTTTGTATAAATTATGCAAATGAGAACCTTCAACAATTTTTCGTGCGACATATATTTAAATTGGAACAAGAGGAATACAATCTTGAAGCAATCAATTGGCAACATATTGAATTTGTGGATAACCAAGAAGCACTAGATCTAATAGCTGCAAAACCTATGAATATAATGGCTCTGATTGATGAAGAAAGTAAATTTCCAAAGGTAAGTTTATTAATTTTAGTATATCTTTTCTATGATTGTTTTAATTATCTTTGTATGCATTGTTAAAAATTTTTATCTTTTTTATATATTGTGGAATTATTTTACCGATATGTATTGGAAAATTAATGTATTAACTATTTCGGGTTTTTTGCTCTCAATAACTTTCTTGCCTTTTCATATGGACATTTCATTCAAAAGTAAAATGCTTAATCCAGTGATTTCGCCTCCTGTTATATGAGCTTATCTGCTTCGCCTCCTGTTATATGATCTTATCTTTGATGTTTTATTGTTATGAAATAATTTATATTATTATTACCTAAATGCTGGATATAGTATGAAATTTTTTCGTTATATAATAGATATATTGCTGACTATTCAAAATACCAATATATTTCTTGCATTGCTTTAGAATGCAATGTAAATCAGAAGTCAGATTGAACTTGTTCCTTCAGCATGCATTGCTAATACATTTGCCACTCATTGCTAAATTTTGGAGTATGCTATATCTCACCTTCAAAATTTTCTGGTAGCCAACTAACAAGCCAATGTGAGATTGCATACCACATGCAGTTTTCAACAAATTTTCATTACTCATTAGGTTACACTGTTACCTTGTACCATGTGTTCTACTAATTGAACATGTGCTTATTAGTTGGCAAATGAATAGTCTGGAATACACTACCCCTTGCCATGATGTATAAAGCTTGGCTATTTAAAAGGCGGCATGAACCGACTTACCTGAAAAATTATATATAAATCTTATTTCTTACTGAGGTTTGTATATTTTTGCCAGCTATGACAACTGCACAGAATACTGAGTTTTCCATTTTTTGTAACTCTAATGGGGTTATTTCAATCATTTCTCTTGTATTTTGTTACTTAACAATCTTTGATATTTCTTGATCTTCATAATGTTGCATTTTGGATGGTCAGCAATGCGTACATGTATGCCTTTCGATTCTTTTATGTGCTTTTTAACATGAATTTTATATTGTTGATAAACTTTTTTGTCTAATTTATTTCTTTGTAGGTTTCTTTTATTACTCTTTTAAGAATTACAGTATGAAGTATATATTTGTTCTTATTAAATGTTTAATATTTCAGGGAACTGATCAAACTCTGTTAAATAAATTACACAAAATGCATGGAAGCAACAAAAATTATCTAAAACCCAAATCCGATATCAATACTTCTTTTGGATTAAATCATTTTGCAGGTGTTGTCTTCTACAATACTAGAGGTAAACTATTTTAATTGATTTAATAATTTTTAAATTTTAGAATCATTTTTACAAACGTTAAATCTTGTGTGTGTGTGTTTTTCTTATTCGTATTTAGCCAGTTGTTTCCATATCAAGGTATTGACTTTATTTTTCAAAATCATTTATTTTTCTCATTGGAATGATTTTTGTCTCAAAGTTTTAAAATTATTTAATTCAATTATAGTGTTAAGCAAATATTCAAAATGTTACGGTTAGTGAATTATGACAATCTACCATTAAAAGAGTTTATATTAAATACTCATCTCTTGTCTATATTTTCATTGCTTCACGTAGAAGTTTTTGTTGGTTTGTTTTTAAAAACTAAGGTTTTTTATGGTGTTAATCTAATGCATCTTTTAAAATGATTTTATAATTAATAGTCATTATTATTTTGAAATATAGGATTCTTAGAAAAGAACCGGGACACTTTTAGTGCAGATTTAATACAATTAATCCAAGTTTCCAACAATAAATTTTTACAAAATTTATTTGTTCATGAAATCGGCATGGTAAGCAATTTTTTTCTCTACAAAAAATTATGTAAAAGAGTATGATTGCATTTTGCAATTATTAAAATAATTATTTGCAATACATAGCTATATTAATTTATTTTTATTTATTGTTGTTTCCAATACTGTTGTGGGTTTTTTCTTGTAATCTTTAACTAATTCGGGTATCTGGTTCTTTATATTGTTGTAAAATAATAAATGATTAAAAATCAAACTTCTAAATTTTAATATTATAATTTATGTGTGCGAAGAAAAATTAATATGGTATTATTGAACAATTTTCTTGTAAGAATTGTTTTCAAGCATTCATATGAAAGAATATTCCTATAAGAATTTATCTTGTATTTTTTATTTCTTAAAAAATACATTATTTTATGTATTTTAAAACTTGCATGATTTTTTATTATTTCTGATCCAAATTTTTTTAAAAAAATTCTGATTTTAATCTCAATTTCTTTTTCAGGGTACAGATACGCGAAAGAAAACTCCAACCCTCAGTGCACAGTTCAAAAAATCTCTCGATTCTCTGATGAGAACACTTAGTCAATGTCATCCATTTTTCATCCGTTGTATAAAGCCAAATGAATTAAAGAAACCAATGGTAATATGTTTTCTTAGTGATGTAGTAAAAATTTCAATAAAGTAAAATCAAATTCCATTTTTGAATTAATGTAAAATCGTGCATAGAGTTTTACCTTTGCTTAAAATTGAGTGGATCTTGTATGTGAAAAAACTAATCCATTCACTTTGAGAAATGTTAACAAATCAAGAAATTCAGGTTTATTTAACTGTTTAAGTTAGATGGGGATTTCTTTATTTAGAGTATTAAATATCATTCTCGACTAAAACATTTTTTTAAAAAAAATTATAGTAGTTATTAATAGAAAGAAAATGTTAAGTGTAGTAATGTTATTTTGATGTTGGATGAGTACAGCAAGATACTGCAAAAAAAAGTCCTTAATTAAGTTAATTTTTTATATCTATATCAATTTCATTTCATTTATTGTCATAACTGAATTTGACTAATATCTATTCTTTGATTTTGATATATTCATATCATCAGGCTTATTATTCCTGAAAAATACTTAGTAGTTTTCTGAAAAATCATTTTATTGAATATCAAATTAAAAGTTTTGATATAAAAAATTTTATCAATTAAAATAAGGTTTATGGAGATTAGAAACAAGTACCTTGGTGTGATAATTATTTACTTTGTGACATACCATGAATATATTACTTACCATCCCGTTTATATATAGATATACAGAATAGTTATAAACCTAAGATAACTAATCAAGATAGTAAAAAGTATTAGCCACAGTAGTACCATAACAAACTCCTGGCCTTAGGAACCAAGATTGCCAGTTTAAACAAAGTCTTACAGCCAGCCAACCTTCACCTGTATTTGCCATGACTCTGGGCCGTAGGGAAAGTAACGAATATCGAGAAAAATTTAATTTTTATAAATAAAGACACAATCTATTAATTTAAAACGAAAATATTAACCTACTATTAATTACTAGTATGTGTTAAAATCAATGCAAAAAAACTAGATGATAAACTTACTACGTGCGTACCATATCATACCATGTTTCCCTCGCAATAGAAAGAGTATAACAGTACCGCATAAAAATAGTAAAATATGATAAAATAACATTAAGTCTATATATATATATATATATATGCATTTAAAACCTTAAAATATTGATATAAAATATATAGGTACTATTGATTTATTAAACATGTGGCTCCATCTATCGATTAATTGTTCAACTAATTTTAAAGAATTGCTATATTAATACATGTCATTTCACTGAGAACTATTAGAAATATAATTGTATAGAAAGTTAGCAGGATATCAGTGTTCAATACATTGGTTAATAAATTTATTAAAATTTAAATATATAATAGATTTATCGCTAACTAATACATTATTACGATAAATATAGTTAAAAATAATATTTCTATATGCAGAAATGAATAAGTTGGAATTCCAGTAGGGCACTTTAATAATGTTAAAATTAAAATCTTTTATCATAAATATTACTATGTAATTTATAATCCTTAATAAACAATTATACATCCTATTATTCATAACTAGGTTTAAGTAATCAGGATAAAATTTAATATTAGGATTCAAATTATTGTTTTTACCAAATACAATTAGATCATCTATATCATAGGTTCCCAAACTTGTTTGTCTCGTAGACCCCTTACCATGTTTTTCGATTTTGTGTAGACCCCTACTTACCTAATACTAAGTCTTTGCAAATTTATCAACTTAAATGTTTTTTGACAGCTGCTATAACACTACTTACTTTAAAAGTTTTATGTTTCTAACAGGAGTTAATTAGCATGTTTAAAACTCAAGAAACACATGTGAATTAATTAAATTTTAATTTAATTTAGAAATTAATTGTTACATAAAATAACTGAGCAACAAACAAATGTTTTTAATGGGTGGGATGAATTTGGTGCTTCCCAATAACACATTTTTAACATTTGGCTTCAATCTTTTCAGGTTTAACCCTCAATCTCCTCGGTTAGTATTATACAATCTTTCTTTTTTCTTTCTGTTTTTATTTTGGATATTGGCAACCATGCTGAAACTCCTCCTCTCTAGGAAAAGCAATTAAATACTTTCTTAAGATGTTCCACAATTCGAAAAAATAACAGGTATATCTTTTTAAAGTCAAAATTGCTGACATTCGTTTCTAAACTTTACTTTACTTCGTTAGGGTTATTAAAATAAATTCCTTTTGTAATCACACATTTTTTCTTTTTGCTTTTTTTTTTAATGTGACACATGAATTAATTACTTACCTTGATATTACCATGGTCAAAACATTCTCAAATCTAGTTTCAAAACCTGAGTTAAAGGCATTTAAATGTTGAACATAGGTTAAAACGTCATTTTTCTGGCAGATTGTGACAAATTGAGAAACTGTTAAAATTCACAACGTCCAGTTTTATACTCCTTCAGCTTGATTCTGGCTAGAAACACTGATATGATGGACTTTTTTTAATAAAATGTATGCTTTCGCCTTGTAATTGCAAATTAACCCCAGTAAATTTAGGAAATAAAGCTGTTAAATAGATAAATACGGTTTTCACTTTATTAGATTTTCTATTAAATTTAAAGTCACAATTTGGTTTAGGCTATCGTTGACCCCCATTTACACCTCATGGACCCTAAATTATTTTTTCACTGCCGTGGACCCCTTGCAGGTCATCATAGACCTCTGGGGGTCCATATAGACCACTTTGGGAATCACTGATCTATATATCTAAAAATACTAAATAAAAATGTAATAAGCATTATTTGATAATGTATTTATATTCATAAAAGTGTAAATATAAATTAGCCAAACTATTGCTAGCAGGACCACCTTGAGACAAACCTTTAGTTTGTTTATACACAATGTACCATTAAAATTAATATAATTTTCTTTTAAGACTAAATCTAGGAGAGTTTTAAATTTTTGTAAAATAATAGCTAGATAAAGTTACTATGTTTATCTAAAATTTTCTTAATAATATCATTGATATCAAAGGAATTGAAAAGATCTTCATAATTATAACTATGAACTGAATAAACATTTTTTTTAAAAAAAAGTCAATAAAATCTTTATTATTTTCAATTATAGCTTTATTATATTGCTTATTGATGAAGTTTTGTATAATATTATACAACATTTTACCTGCAGTATATATATATGGTATAAAATCGTTTGTTACAGTTCTAAATTTAACAGAATTTTTATGGAATTTGGGTGTTAAAAATATATATGGAAACTTAATCTTAGGAATGCGAAAACCCAATTTTCTTTATGTAGCTATAATTCGATTACTAATTTCTTTATGTGATGAGTTCAAACTTTTAAAAGATCCATTGTTTAAAAAGTGTTCATTAAGCATATTATTATACAAATATTTACAAATTACAGCATATTTTCCAGGCACTTTGTCTCTGTAAACACAATAACGAAATTCTTTTGTAATTCATAAATGTTCTTTTTTACATCTTTATATGTAAGTTCAGAGTTAGAATGGGATTAAATTTCATCAAGTCTTTTAATATATTATATTTATATTCATCAAATGCCTCTAAAGGCAATCCATGTTTAACTGCAGAGTCAGTAACAAAATTAGTTATATCTTTATAAATTTGTTTTTTAACAGTATTATTGTTATTAGAAATAGTTAATCTAAAACTAGAGCCTTTACTCATGATATCTTTAAAAATCTTTTCCATAATTATATTTAAGTTGCCTGTGACTACATGTTTTTGATAATTATCAATACAATCATGATAGTTATTACATTTAAAATCGTCTATGTCAAGAGAAGGTGAACTATTAATGTAATTAAAGTTAAATCTGCCATCGTTTTATTATATTTGAATGCTTTTTTAACAATTGCATTCCTAACAGGAAAAAGTGACAAATGTCTATTAATCACATTAGAAAAGTTAACTTTATGAAATGTTTTATTCATAAATAATGTATATATATATAATCGGTTTGTATCTAAATTTTATAAATAGTCTTCCTAAAATATACTCTATAACTTTAATACTATGTCCTTTTGTTTTTGTAGATGTTTGATAGAGAATTGTGCTGTAAGCAATTGCGTTACTCTGGCATGATGGAAACTATCCGTATTCGCAGAGCAGGTTATCCAATTCGCCATACCTTTAAAGAATTTGTTGAAAGATACAGATTTCTAATACCTGGAGTTGGTCCTGCTCACAAGACTGACTGTAAGGCTGCATGTATTAAAATATGTGCAATTGTTCTTGGTAAAACAGATTACCAACTTGGACGGACCAAAGTTTTCTTAAAGGTGTGCAATAAATATTCAACTTGAAATATATTTAAAAATTCTAAAATGTGTTTGTTTTGTGTAAAAGATTATTTATACCTCATTATAATATATTGAATTAGAAAAAGAAAATATTTAAATTTTCGATGCAGGTTGAAAAACTTTCTTTTTGTAATTATCATTTATTTTAATAATATTTGTATCTTGATCTTGAAATTTGAGATTTTCATCTGTTCTCTTTAAAAGGCTATTAACTAGGGTTTGCAATACTGGGATACCGAATACCAGTATTTTGAGCTCTTTGTACAATTTTGTAATACCAGTATTCACAAGCTTAAATACCGTTTTTTTTGGTATTTACTAGAAATTTTTTAAACTATCTCCACTATATATTCAGGGAGTGTAGTATTCATTCTAGTAATATAGTATACGTTTTTGTTTTTATGTCTCCCTAACGGGTGAAATTAATTAGAGTGTGAATATAAAGTTGCATTGTACAATCAAGAGTATCTGAGAGATAAAGTATGTGAAATATTGAAGGAGGACCAAAACTATTCTATTGTGAAAAGGAATTGTCTCTTGTACAAAAATTAGAATTAGCGATAACTAAAAATATTTCAACAAACCAAAATACAATACAGAAATCAGCTATATCCAAAAACCTCCGACGAGAAATCAATTTATTTAATGAGAGATTTAGAGGTAAATACTTGGGGAAAAGTATATAGTGTATTACTAACAATATATACCACCAACTAGTGTAGATGCCGAAAGAGCGTTTTCGACAGCTGGTAATTTGTGCACATAATTACGTTCCATGCTTAATGAAAAATGTAAATGTAATGTAAAAATAACAAATTAATTTTTTGTGAAACTTACACTATCTAATAAATTTGTCGAATAAAGAAGAGGAACACCTGTATTTTCTTTCTTTTCATAAATATTCTGATACTGGTATTAAAACTGGTATCCCAGTATTAAGATCTAAAAAATACAGAATACCAGTTTTTAACTTTTGGTCCGATATTGCAATCCCTACTATTAAGTAATACAAAAATTGTTAGCATTATCATTATTCTTTAGTCCATAAAAAATGTATTAACATGGAAAGTGCAATTTTTCATTTTTTTTTTGTCTCAATTCATGTCTTTTTCAGATGTGTGAAAATTAATATTTGCCTCAATCTTCTCTTTGATACTAGATTTTTAGCTTAAATTTTATTGATAAGGTCTGCATAATGAGTTCCTGAAAGCTTTTTGTCTCATGCGTATGTGTGTTAATGGCATTCATTGAATTTTTCTAAAACTATCAGCTTGAATGTGTTAAAATGCTTAGGCTCTTATTTAAGTAATGGCTTTTTTGCAACATCTTTATTCTCCCTTGTTTTATACAAATGTTATTTAACATAGTAAAAATAATTCATTCAAACTTTTTCGTATAAACTTTTTTTTTTTTTGTCTTTAATACCTTCTGTATTGATTGTTAAAATAAATGATATCACACTGTATATTAAAGATGCTTGTTTTTGACAAATTGCTATTTTTTTAAATGTGTGTACATACTGTAAAATGTTTTTTCTCTCGTGTTTTAAATTACATAAATTATATTTTAAGTTTTAATAAATATTAATGATGTGTTTGATAGTAAAAATCCATAATGTTTTATTCAACTTACACCAAGCTTTTAAACTTTAACAGAAATTTTTTTTAGCTACAATATTGTCCTGTTTTAAAAATACCAAAATAATAACACATTATTTGGGTACTTTTAAATCACAAATTTTGATCTAAAAGGTTCGAATTGTTTTGTAAGCCTTCTATTATCAGTCATTGCTAAAAAAGTAATTAAAATGACAACGCTGGAAAGCGCTTACGGATATGCGTATATCATTGCTTATAATAATTTGAAAATTATAATAAACTCTCATTGTTGCCTTCGGAGACTGAATTAAGATAAGTATTCTCAAGGTGGGATTTTTTTCACTAAATTATTCTTTCATCCTTTGAAACAGAGCCTTCATGTTGCTTTGAAGTATCAGACTAATAATCAGTCACTCAATATACCATTCATGAAACATGCTTCAGAATTGAGTGTTACGTTACAATTTCAATATGTTATAGAACATTGTTAGTGAAATATTAGGAAGGCCTTAAAATTATATAAATGTATATTCTTTTTTCTAAAAATCTATATTATGCTAATATGTATGTATTAGGATGCCCATGATTTGTTTCTGGAACAAGAGAGAGATCGTGTTCTTACTAGAAAGATCTTGATTCTTCAGAAAGCTATTCGTGGTTGGTACTATAGACGACGTTTCTTGAGAATGCGTCAAAGCGCAATTATTGTTCAAAGGTTCTGGCGGGGATATATTCAAAAACAGCATTATAATTATGTAAGTGTGAAATATTTATGAAACAATATTTATTGTCATATATAATAGATAATTTAATACTTTTAATGAATAGTCAAAAATGAGCTTATTTAGAATAACTTTGTGAATGTTTCCATTTTTTATATTAATAATTTAAATTTAATATACTTCTGGTTTTAATACATGATAATAATTTTTTGAAGATATTACATTTTTTAATTAATAATGCAATACTTAAATTTGTATCTTACACTTTTGCAAAATTCTATACATTTTACTAAAACTTGTATTTGTGAATTAATTCAACTTGCTTTTTTAGATGAAAACTGGATTCCAAAGACTGCAAGCTCTAATTAGATCAAGAATATTATCACATAGATTTAAACATTTGAGAGGTCATATTGTTACTCTGCAGGTAAGTAACTATTATTTTATGTTACTGAACTTATTTTATTTTTCATATTCCTAAATACAGTTTTTGCAATATATTTTCATTGGTATTTTAGGCTAGATGTCGTGGGTTTTTAGTCAGAAGAGAGCACATGAAAAAACAATGGGCCATAACAAAAATTCAAGCATTTGTTCGCCGTGTAGTTGCTCAAAGAAGATATAAAAAATTGAAAATTCAAGTTAGTTTTGAAATAATTTTTTTTTATTATTATTATTGTCTCTTTAGAGAGAAATTAAAAAAATTTGTTATTGTATAACTATATATAATAATTGTTAGTGTTACACGATTTATCAGCTTTCTTAATTACTGCATTTATTATTTGCATAGTTTTTTGCCATATTTCTAATTATAAATTTTAATTTATGTAGTTTTATTTGAAATTGTATACTTATGTATCAAATAGCTTTTTGTACATATTGTTTGGTTCATCTTAAATATATCAATACAAATATTTTTCTTTTTGTTGTCAATTCTAATTAGAATCGTCATCGCTTAGAAGCTCTCAGAATGCGCGAACAGGAAGAAGCTATTCTCAGGAAACAAATGAACCCTAGGAAAGCAAAAGAGATTGCTGAACAAAAATATAGGGTATAAAATTTATTCTACTTAAGTTTTTTTTTTACTTATAAAATAAAACATTTTTATTTTAAAATGTATATTGAAAATTTAAATTAGTAGTTTAGTATTCTTGTTTTTGAAAATTGCAAGCAGTTGTATCTTTTTATGAGTATTTAATTTCTTTATATGACTCATTCTTTTATCCTATTAGTTTTAGATCCAAGGTTTTTTCCCCTAAATATTGCAAGGATTTTTTTATGCATATTTTAAATGTAAAATTATCGCGACATCTCTTCAAAAGATCAATTTGCAGTAGTTCTTTTGTTGGTGCATGATTTTAAATAGCCTTAACTAATATAAATTAACTATAGTGAAGATTATATTAATATCAATTCAATTTTTAATATCATTGAAATCTTAATATTTTTAAATTTTGCATTTAAATTTACTGTTTTGATAAATATCGTCTGATTTCTAATTGAAGGAAAGGCTTCAAGAACTGGAACTTCGGTTGCATGAAGAAGAAGTGGCCGAGAGAATGAATATTGAACATAAAAAAGCTGTTATTATCGATGCATTTAATCGTCAAGAAGAGCAGCTTGATGATTCTAAACTGGTGATTATTGATTTTTTGTAATTTGTACTTAATTATTATATTGTTTTATATGAAAGTAAAGAAAACTAATCCATGCTTTATAATATGAATTTTAGAATGGTTTACTTAGATACCATAATTTTTCTGTTATACATTAATATGATGCCAGTTTAATAATAATTTTTGCATAAGCATTTCACAAAAACCTAATAAATAAGTATCTGCAAAAAAAAAACATGTGTATCATACATATCATTCTTCATAATTATAAATTTTAAAGTAAATGTTATGTGTTGAATTAAATAATTATTCTCTTTGAAAAAGTATTGTAGATTTTGACTTCATGCATATATATATATACATTTATTTATTAAACTTAAGTTTCCCTTAAATATACTTAAGTATGTGAATTCTAAAGCATTTTAAAATTTATAGTGCATAAATTTAGAATTTAGTTCATTTTCTTTTAGAAAGAAATGGTTTCTATTGCTAGTTTTAAATTGTGAAAATGAAAAATAAGGTTCTCATATGTTTAAGACATATTGCCAATTATCTAATGATTTTTTAATTCTACATTTAATTTCAGTGAATAATAAACTTTGTTTTTATTTGTGACAGTTGTTCTCAGCTTTTCTTTCATACATTTTTAAATTTCCAGTAAGAATTTTTTGTTATTTCTGCAGTTATTTAATTTTTTTTTTTGTTACCTAATAGGTTGATGCTATGTTTGATTTTCTTCCAAGAACTGATTCCAGCAGTGATCAAACTGCTCCTACAGCTTTTAAAGTAAGTTATTTACTGAAATTATTTTATTCTTTCACTATTAGATTTTCTTATTTTGTGTAATTTTGTAACTGTGCATGAAAAAACTTTTTAAATTGGTAATAATGTTTATATACTCGCATATTTATATATTTCAAGTATGTATTTTAACACTATCATTGGATCCTAAATTGTTTTGATAATCTACCTGTGAGCTAATCGATTTCCTATTAAATAATCTCAAAATAATATAACTTTAAAGTGTGATATGTGTGTAATAATAGTCATAATTTTAATTCAAAAAAGTAGAATAAATTAAATGCAATGCATGAAAAATGTAATTTTTTTTCATAAAAAAAAATTGTATAAATTTTTGATAAACAAAAAAATTGTGTAATCAACTTGAATTTTCATTTAAAAAAAAAAGAACAAAAATTGTAATTTTATTTTCAATAGCTTTTATTCATCTATAAATTCATTGAATATATTTATTGAGTATTTAGAACTTGATTGAGAAAAAAAGTATTTTAAGGACATAAAATTCGATTGAATAGAATAAAAAGGTTGTTCATTTAAAATATGTTCTGAAGCTTAGAAATCTACCCCTTGTATGAGATAGCATACATGATGACACTAACAACATAATTGTCACTTCACTTCGAGGGTTTCAAATATTTCTATACTATCTTTCAGTCATCTAAGCTAACTCTCCAAGTTATTGTCTACCTTCTGAAAATTGCGATAATTAGGGTTTCAGAATTACTGCATATTTGGGTCATTGAAAAAGATCTCCTGAAAAATAAATGTCATGGTCGTAAACTTTTGGCTAGAATTGTCGAGTCGCAGATGTAAATCCTGATGTCACTACAGATCCACTGTAAAGATTGGCTGATACATATTAAATCTGTTGGAGACTCAAAGTATCACATTAATGTGTTGTGTAAATTTGGAGAGAGGGGTCCCAGCTCAAGTGTAGTTCTCATCATTGACTGTGGTTCGAAATTATGAGATGTCACCAAAAGCTCTTGGTTTGCATCAGAGTGTAACACAAATAAAAAAATCAAACCATACCTGAAGAATAAATATTTGCCTCTTATTAAGCTCTTGATGCTTTAACTGTCATTTTTGTCTAAGCATAAAAATTAGTCCAACAGAACTGAAAGTGCTCTACTGCCATTTCAACATTTGATGCTTTGGAAAAATAGAGCAATTGTAAATGTATAGCACATGCGAATGTATGAATGAAGCACAATAATAATTTTAAAGCAAATATCGGAAATAAAACTAATAATTATCAATTTATATCTTCCTTAGTTCTTCTCTGTGATACATAGTAAAAACTAAAAATTAATTTTTCCTATGCATCAGACATAAGTACCTATCGTTCATGAAGCATTCTGCGTTATGTGCCGTGTGGAACTACATGTTAATATAATATTTATATATGCAGTCGACTTTCGATAATTCGAAGTTGAAGGGACCAATGAAAAACTTCGAATTATCAAGAGTGTAAGAAAAAACTTCCAAATTTTTTTTCTAACACATTCAAATTTTAAACTATGTTATAAAACAACAATTGTACATATGTATAAAATTACTTTAAAATATTTTTAAAAAGTACATACTATATAGTATAAATATTATACAGAAGTTAAAAGTCGTGTATTAAAAATATATTTATGTAGTAATTCTCGAACAGGACTCTTTCGCGTCCCACCAAATCCCTTCCATTCTTCATTGGAAATACAATCGTTTCGGACCCGATTCTCCTAGATTATGTTCCCAATACCATTGGTTCTTCAAGGCAGGGTCCAGTCTGGCCCATTCCCTATTTGGTGCCATATGCTATAAGTCACACAGATGAGCCGTAAATCGTTATGTTAGTCCAACACAAAATACACAATCATACGCTTCTCTTTTTCATAATACCGGACCATCCTTTCTGAATACATGTGTAGCAAGCCCACATTTTAAATGAAAGATATGGACCTCTGACAACAGATGTGAAAGCAGTAAAAATGTCTTTTCACCTGAAGAACTGGGAAACACAAAGAAGGGGATGGCAAACAGATGGTCATCAAAGGGGCTACGTTACAGGGGAGATACGTAGAAACAATACAAGACAAAACATGTAAGCTCCAACCTGTTTGCTACAGGATACATGATGGTGAGTGTTCGAATTGTCGAGAAAGATATAAGATAACTTCGAATTATTGCGTGTTGTAGTCTGGCCAACCACAGATTTTACTTCGAAATATTGAGTGTTCCAAAACGTATTGTTTTAGTTCGAAATATCAATAGTTTTTCTAGTGGCTAAGCATATACTTCGAATTAGTGAAAGGTTCGTATTATTGAAAGTTTGAATTAGTGAGAGACGACTGTATATTTAAATTTGAGGCCTGATTACTTGAAAAAGCTAAGCTACTTTATGCTCTCTGTAAAGAGTTCTTAAGATTAGAATACTTTTATAGTATATACCGATTATATTTCATCTCCCTTATCCTTGCAGATTAGCCATGATTTCTGAAATTTATACCAAAACAGTAACATGTTTAGTGTCCAAAATTTTATTTATACGAGTCTGCAGTTTAATTTTGAGTTTTTTTCAGACTTCATTCAGTTTTTCATTGTTCTTGACTTCTCTTTATGTACTATAGGATTTAGAAAGATCTCGTGAAGCAGCATTAGAAATATCATCTGAAGCTGAAGGCTCAGTACCTGCCCCACCAGTTGATAAAGAAGATCTCTCTGAATATAAATTTCAAAAGTATGCTGTTACTTACTTTCAAGGGAATGCCACTCATCAGTATCAAAGGAAACCCTTGAAACAGCCTTTATTGCCATTAACCACTCAAGGTGACTGTATGGTAAGTATTAAGTATACTAAAAATATTGAAATCGTTTTTTTTCCCTTTAATTATTTAGAGGAAATAAGTTGTGAATGTGATCCATGTGAATTATTTGTATATTTGTTCCAGTTTCACTTCAAATTTATGTGAGGTCTTGTATAATTCCTTCTCAAAGCAAATTATAAAATATAAGATGTAATCTAAAATATCTGTTGATATAAATTTGTATATATGGCATTTAAGTTATTGTATGTAAAACAATGTATATTTTTTGAAATATTTAGCTGTTTTCAAAGGTAAAACATTTAAAAATAACTTAAATAACCAGATTTTTAAAAAAGAATTTTACTTTTGCATTTCATATTATATCACATGCTACTTATTTCTTTTAGTAAACATAGTTAAGAAAAATTCACAGCTTAATAATTGCATGTTCGCAGTACATTTTTCTTTTTTTGTCCTGGAAATATTTACAATATATTTTATACGATTTCGTTTATTAAAGAAATGTTAGTAAAAATATTTTTTTATGTGTTTTTTCATGTTTGCTTCAGAAATAGATTTTGTCCCATTAATTGATAATGAAAATTAAGTTAACTACAAATTAAGAATGCTCAAGAATTTTAAATAACATTCTTAGCAATATTGCAATAATAGCATAGATATTTTCTTTTATCATTTATCTGATTTAGTATTAATACATTTACAAAAGAAATTTTTATTATTCAGATACTTTTAGTGATAAACTAAAATATAGCTTATAACATTTTTGATATTTTCTGAAATTCAAGATATCATTCATAAATTTTTATATTATTTACTACAAAATCTAGAAAGAAAATACTTTCTGCACATGTGCAATAATTTTTTCCTTCATTGATCATATTTCCGTGTTTGTTTTTAAATTTCATCATGCTTTCCAGTATATTGTTCAAATTTCTTGAAACTTATAGAAATATTATTACTAATTCTCTGTGTGTATATTATTAGTATAAAACATCTGAAAATTTTGGAATTTTGTAAAGAAATGCTAATACTTTTATGAATAAAGTTGCTACTCTTAAGAAAATCTATAAAAGCATTGCAAATAACTGACTTAATGTTTTGGGAAAGCCATAAATTATTTCTAGCTTTTTATGATACAGGATAACCAAACATACCTTTTTCTTTTTCGAGTAGTGTGGTGGTACTGTAAATGCACAAATTCTGAAACTTTATTTGAAAGTGTGTACTCAAGTATAGTTCAAGTGTAAGCCTTACATGCCCAATGTTGCAAACCATTTCATCAAGTATTTCTCTGAACATACAAAGAAATGGTGAAAATTTAAACATTCTCTTAATTTTGAATTCCAATGTAAAACTGCTCAGTCATTCTATAATACTTCTTAAAAAATTCTGGATATTTCTTTAGATTGTAGTGTAAAATATATATTTCTTATTTATTAATTTCACTAATTGTAGGATATACTTAGTATCTCTTCTTTTATTTAACTGAATCCTCCATATAAAACAGAACGAATGCCAGTGCTTTTCAGCTGTTAAATATTTTTTTGTTGAATGCATACAAAGGTAATCTCAAAGGAAATTATCCATTGCATTGGTACCCCACAATAAACAGTTTAGTTAAAGTAATATCATAATGTATGTACAACGCAACTGTTTGGTTGTAAAGAATTGATTGTGTGCAATTTTTACTTTTCATCTATTATTTTTCAATATAAATTATAGTTTAATAAACAAAACACATCACACAAATGAATATATTCCAAGGTTAGTTACAAAAGTATTGTTATTTTTTTAATCTAATTATACAGTTTTATGTAGTATTTACATGTTACATTTGAATTAGTTTTACCCCACAATACATTTCAGATGTATTGTTTCATTTGAATTAAATATTCGATGGGTGTTTTTCAGTGCAATTTAGTAGTGCATTTAAAATATTATCTATGTATTCAAATAAAATTACCAAAAAAATGTATTCATAAATGTCTGTTTTTAAATAAGATATGTTAAGAAATCAGTTCTACAAAATATAAGTGAAATAGTATTAGATTCATTCTTTTAAAACAGAAATGTATTCAAATTTATCTTAGGTGATCGAAAACTATTTTTGCTATAAACCGAAGTTATGATTTTTTATATAAATATGAGTCTTAGTTATCCGATTATCATTTTAATTATAGGCAGCTTTGGCGTTATGGATAACTATCCTTCGATTCATGGGAGATTTACCTGAACCAAAATTTCATACAATGGAGAGGGTATGAATTGTCCCATTTCTTACTTTTAAATTACAAACTTCTAAAATATGTTTTAGCAGTTAAACATCTAAAATTTCTTGTGTATTTATGTTAAAAATAAATATTTCAGTTTGATTTCATCATTATTTCCAGCAAATGGAATTAAAATTAGATTTCATTAATTTCGTTTCCCAGGATAACACATCTGTTATGAGCAAGGTAACTGCAACCTTGGGTCGTAATTTTATTAAAACCAAAGAATTTCAAGAAGCACAATTAATGGGCATGGATGCTGTAAGTATATTTGTACTATTTTTTACTTGCTTTAATGTTAGTTTTTCAGTAGATTGTGCTGCGATTTATTTCTTAAAGAGGTATCACTACGATTTTCAATTTATTATTGGATCGGAAAGATAATGTATAATTAAAGCTTCACACTATGTGAACAGAGAAAATGTTGCACATCAATAGGCTAAAATTTATAAATTTACAAACTTGAGGAATGTTAAGTATTTGAAAATTTTTCTTTCATACATAAAAAAACTGCTTGTTTAATTGACTAATAAAACTCTGAAATTACATATTCTTATCATCATTGGATCTCTTCTGGACAATTACTGATGACAATCATATATTTTTTTACAACTGATAAAAATGCAAGAAGAATTTTAATACATAAATATGAATCTTATTTTTTTCAGGCAATAATTCCAAATGATGGTTACAACAAACAAAAGTCTCGTAGCATCAGAAATAAGTTGGTGTCTCTAACTCTTAAAAAGAAGAACAAGATAACAGAAGATGTGCGTCGGCAATTACAGGAAGAAGAGTTGGCTGCAGATACCTATAGTAGTTGGCTTGAAAGTAGACCAACATCCAACTTGGAAAAGTTGCATTTTATTATTGGACACGGTATTCTACGAGATGAACTTCGGTAAATGCAATATTTTGCTAATTTTTTTAATTTGAATATCTCTTTAAGTAGAAATTTAAATATCTGCTTAAATTGACGTTTTCATGTGTGTGACTTCTTTTTATAGAGATGAAATTTATTGCCATATATGTAAACAATTAACGAACAATCCAAATAAAAGTTCCCATGCACGTGGATGGATACTTCTCTCTCTCTGTGTTGGATGTTTTGCTCCATCGGATAAGGTAATTTATATTTTTAATATTTTTTTTAATTTAAGGGAAATTTTCTGCCATTAACTGTTGCAAAAAATATGTTAAAATTACCTACATTTTTCTTAAACGTTCTAAAAACAAATTTTATTAAATTATTTTCTATTTTCTTATATAGTTCGTGAAGTACTTATTAAATTTCATTCGGGAGGGACCTCCTGGTTATGCGCCTTACTGTGAAGATCGCTTGAGACGAACTTTCATGAATGGAACGAGAGGACAACCTCCTTCTTGGTTGGAGTTGCAAGCTACTAAATCTAAAAAACCTTTAATGTTGCCTATTACATTTATGGACGGCAACACAAAAACTCTCTTGGCAGATTCTGCAACTACTGCTAGAGAACTTTGTGCTCAGTTGGCTGAAAAAATTGGTTTGAAAGATCAGTTTGGATTTTCATTATACATAGCATTGTTTGATAAGGTAAACATACTTAACACTTTTATTACTGCCTTTGTAAAAAGAAAATAAATATTTTATGTTATTTTACCATTAGCTTTGCATTTGTATGATAGAGGATCACACTTGTCTTAAATTGATATTAATAAGTAACTTGATCTTCTCCTCCTCCTCTTCATCATCATCCATGGCACAACAGCCTTAGATGGTGCAAGGTCTTCTGAACTTGTTGTTACCAACCACCTTTACTGGTATCCAAACTCCTCAAATCCTTAGTTTTTAGGACCAAATGGCCCTTTACCTCATCTATCCATCAAAGTCTCTGTCTGTCTCTTCTTGTGTTACCACGTGCAGCCAAAAAGATTTCTTTTAGTTTCTGTTGTTTATATGAATAACATGCCCAGTGTAATTGAGGTGACTTATTTTATTGTAATAAACCATATTTGGTTTGTTGAACATTCAGTATAATCATGTGTTGCATCTTCTACTCCAGATACCATTGGCCTGAATTCCTCTGAAAACATATCTCAGGATCTTGAACTCAAAAGCGCCCAAACTGCCTTCCTCTTTCATGTTCATAGCTCAAATCTCTAAAGTGTAAGACAGGGGAGAGTGGATAAGGTTCTTGTAGAGTAATAGCTTTATATTTCTGGTTAAAATTCCTGATCTGCTTCAATTCATGTAAGCTTTATTAGCAACAACAATTCGTCTCTTTATTTCATGTAGGATATCGTAGCTTTGTTACATATTGATCCCATAGATAAATTATGTTACTGTTTCAAATTTATAAGATGATTTAAGGAGCAAGTATTTTCAATAGTTGGCATGTATTTAGTTTTATCTTGGTTAATAATAAGGCCCTCTGTTTTAGCCTCTTTCTCAATTGCTTCCAACGCTTCTATTGGATAACTTTTACTTCTGGCCACCAATATTATGTTATCTATAAATTCCAGCACTTGAACGAATTTTCTAAAAATACTGTCTCTTGTGTTTACTCCAGACTTATGATGGCCCTCTGTAATGCAATTCTGAATAAAATGCATGCAAGTCTTCCTTCTATTACGACCTTATAAAAGTTATATTAAGTTTCATTCTTACAAAACTTGCTTCTTATGGGAATATCAAAATCATGCATAGCTTTAAATAAGTTGTTGCAGTCAATGGAGATTGACTGCAACATATTACATATTGTACAATATGTTTATATGCCACTGTGTGTAATCAATAAACAACAGATTTAAACTATATTAAAGTCATTAGATTTCTCCATAATTTGTCTGCCAAAGATATGGTCCACAGTGTTGATTTGCCTGTACAGAATCCGAATTGTAGCCATTTCTACTGTAATTATAGCCATTTGTACTGTAAGCTTCATAGCGAAAGCACAATAAACATATCCCTCTATAGTTTGCATAATTTAAGGAATCTCCTTTGTTATAGATTCAACTTGTGCAACACTTTTAAGACACAATCTGACATCTTCTCAAAAGATCAAAAAATCTGAATGATTCTATAGAAAAACTCCATATTTCTTGGCAGGGGTGGCTCTAGCGCCGGACAAACCGGACCTATGTCCGGGGCGGCAAATTTTAAGGGTGGCATTTGGACCCAATTTTAAAAATACTTTTTTTTTTGTTATGGAAAATTTGAAAGAAGTTAAAGTACACTATGTAGGGAAAAATATTCAGAACGAGATAATTTCTCTTATATGAGAATATTAAATTATACATTGTTCATAAAATTAAACAAGCTAAATATTATTCGATAGTTTTTGATTGCGCCCCTGATGCCAGCAAGATCGAACAAATGACATTTATGGTAAGGTATACATGTATTGAGAAATCTAATCCTAACGAAGTTATCGTTAAAACGAATGCGAGTTCTTTTGGTTTTCTTCCAGTCGAAAGATTAACTGGAAGAGAACTTTCAAATTTAATAGTTGAGAAACTTAAAAAAAATTAAGGCTAAATTTGCTAGATATGCAGGCACAGGCTTACAATAACGGAGTGAATATGAAAGGCGAGAAATCATGGGCTCAATTTAAAATCAGAACGTTTAATCCGCGAACAATCTATGTGCCATGCAGTAGCCACTCTTTAAATTTGGTCGTTAATGACATGCCAAAAGCATCCTTAGAAGCCTGTACTTTTTTTAACATAGTTAAAAAAAATCTTTTTCATCAACTTTTCGTTGGATTATATTATTAAAATGTATAAAGGGCATAAAACTTTAAAGCCACTTAGTGTAAATAACTAGGAAAGCTGAATAGAGGCTATTAAACCCTTAAGTTATCAATTGGGAGGTTTTTATGATGCTTAGTTTTTATAATAATGCTGAAATTGACAACTCTATAAGAGATGAGGCCTCTGGTTTATTAAATTCTACTTAACAGTTCAAGTTCCTATGGCCATTATTGTTTGGTATAAAATCTTTAATTGCATTAAAATCCAATAAACAAACTATTGCAAACAAAATATTTCGATCTACCATCTACTATGGAACTCTCAAGAAATTGTAAAGATTTTTTTAAGGATGTGCTTTTCATAAAATGCCCTGTGATGCAAAAGAACTGATCGTCGAGATTGATATATCTGCTAACTTTGAGGTGATGCAGCCACGTCACAGAGTTCGACAGAAGAGTGTAAATTTTAATTATGAAGCACACAAAGTGATCTGATGGAATATCCTAGATTAAAATTCAAGATAGTTTTATTTTTTTTACATTGGACAAAGCAATTAATGCCTTGGAATGCAGATTTAATTTAATGAGTACTGACAGTAATTGTTTTCAATTTTTGTACAGCATATATGATTTAAGAGATACCCTTAAATTTAATTAATTAAAAACTGTAAAAATTTAGAAATGATGTTGACCGACGGAGAATCATTGGATGTAAATGTGCTTGATTGAGCAGGTATGATAATGTCAGTTTCAGCTTTAGCAGGCAAAAAAAAAAGCTCAATTGAAGTTTTAAAATTTATTTCTGTTTTAGAATTTGCTCCAAATCTTGCTATTGCATTTATTTTACTTTCTTTTTTAATAAGTTTGGTAAGTGTAGATATTAGTTTCTCAAAATTAAAATTAATAAAAAATTTATTACTGTTCACAAATTCTAAAGATAGATTAAATGGCTTAGTAAATTATGGTTAAACCCAGTCCTTCTGGATCACACCAGGAGCCCGCCTCCAGCCCCCAATTGATAAACCAGCACTGGTAGAAACATTTTAAAAATATTATTTAAAAGCTCAATCTCATCCACTTGTGTATTACATTGGCAAAGTGTACCATTGATGCTCTATTAAAAAATAATTTTGTTTAAAATGTTTTTAGAGCGATATAGTAACATTGAAACATGCTTGTATCAATTTGATAGGAATTTTACTTGAATCGTGCCATACAACCATTCATCAGTGAAAATCATTCTTACTTTGTTTGAAACATGTATAATTTTTTATTCTTAAAAAAATGTACATCTTCTTTAAATTAATTAATGTTATCAATGTATTTGTATTTCTGTATCAACATTAGATGTTTTCAATGTATGATATTGAGATGATCAAAAGCTTTATAAAAATAATTCATCACCCAGAACTCAAACAAGATTTTTGGTAATGATCGAATTCTAATAAGTTATTTTATTTTCACTTTTATCAAATTAAGTATTAATAAATTTTTTGATTTTATAGGTTTCTTCTTTAGGAAGTGGAGGTGAACATGTCATGGATGCAATATCTCAATGTGAACAATATGCCAAAGAACAAGGGGCCCAGGAACGAAATGCACCATGGCGTTTGTTTTTTCGAAAGGAAATATTTGCTCCTTGGCATGATCCTACTGAGGATCCTGTTGCAACAAACTTAATATTTCAACAAGTCGTGAGAGGAGTGAAATTCGGAGAATATAGATGTGATAAGGTATTAATTTTATGTATATAAATTATTTTAATTTATGTTCATAGTTCTCAAGTCTTTTAATAACTATTTTTAAGAAATTTAATTAAAAGTAAAAAGACTTGCAACCTTTTTCAATAGAAATATAATTTTTCTGTAAACTGCATGCAGGTAGATGGCATTTCAATGGCTGTTTTACGGAAACTTTTTTTCTCTCTATTGACATGTAAGAATTCTAAGTTTCTAACTTGTTTGTATGCTCGTAGAGCATCATAATCTCTGCTCATTCTCATTATAAAAAAAAATGCATCTGAAGAATAGCCTTGTAAAAATAACCTCTATCAAATTATTAAATTTAACAACTCTTGGAAAACTGTAGGGAGGAAATGTTTTCAGATGTGAAGAATGTTTTTATAAAGTAACCGGTATGCTTTAAAATTTTGGTGCCCCTTAAGTTTAATCTCTAAATGTATATTTAATGGAATAGTATTGACAAAAAAAATTGGCAGTTATAGAGACTGCCAATGGAAGTGAAAACTTAGAACTTTTAGTATTAAAATTTGAAATTTCATAATGTTTGAATTCAAATTATCAACTTCAATCTGGTTTTCACATCTATTGACACTCCGAGCAACAATTATACACATGTTTATATGTTTTTTTATTTTTCAAATTTATTATGGGTTGTACAAGATCATGACAAAAAATAAATACAATTCAATTGAAATAACAATTAATATATAATCATATTATTTATGGATAGTATTTGTATTTACTTAAATTTCAATGCACTTGATTTTTAACATTATTTTAATTGTTTGCATCAATGTCATCATTAATTTCAACAATACTTAAACTTTTTTTGTACTTTCAATTATTTCATTTTGTTTTAAAAAAGATACAATAGGCTTATGGTAACTAAAGTAAGAAAGGACAATGTTTGATTTAAATTTATCTAAGTATCGCGTAAAAACCGCATCTATCGTCGTTTTATATTTTGTAGTACTGAGTTTTCGATCATTGGACATACTTAAATTAAGTGTTTCACTTAGAAATTCAATTAGTGGTAGATTTTTATCATCTGCAAAGTTAATATTGAAGTCTCCACTTAAAATCATCGGTACATTATCCTATTTTTTGCCAAATATTTTTTCGAGTATTTCAGAACCTTTTGTATAAATCATCAAATTTTCGAATAAAAATTGTTGTATCTATCTCATAGATTTTCCAGGTGAAATATAAACAGCAACCATTAATATGTATTGCCCATTCTCAGAATCGCAATGAGCAACGTATATTTCGCCTATATCAGAAACATTAATACCAATGCTTCTAGTGAATTTAGTATGTATGTCCATATGTGAAGTAATGAAGTGTGACGTATCTTGAATATTGTGATAAATAGCTACGCCTGCTGCTGGAACTTCGGGTATTTCATAACTTACAAGAAAGTTGAAACTCGGAATATCAAGTGGTTCTTCGTTTTTCATACGAATTTCTGACAAAAGCAGAACATTTGACTTTTTTACGATAGCATCATTTTTTAGGTCGGCTGCATGTGGATGCAAACTTTGGCAATTGAATGAAAATATCGATAATCCTTTCTTGTTGGAGATGAATTCTAGAAAAGTTTTGGTGACCGTTTGTAGTGTATTGTTTTGTAACCTTTTCAATTCTAATGTTAGATCCTCTCGATGACTTGTTGATCTCTTATGATGTTTGTTTGCATTAATAACGATATTTTAAATTTCAACGAATTAATCTTGAATTATTATTAGATTTTATAAAAATTTTAAATTAAAAATCCACGATAAAAATATGATTGAACAACTAGAAGTCTGTTTTACCACAGTAGTAACTTGACTTAAAAGATATTCTTTCATTGGTTGGTAGCATTAGTTGAAAACATTTTATAACTAAGCTCAATTTCTCTTAATGCTTTATAGGAGGAAGATTTAGCCATGATTGCTGCTCAACAATATTATATTGAACATGGTTTAGATTTGAGCATGGACAGGTTGATGGCATTGTTACCGAATTATATTCCAGATTATTGCTTACAAAGTGGTGACAAAAGTTTGGAAAGGTGGTCCAGTCTTGTTATCACAGCATGTAAAAAGGTTTGTGTAATACTCTATTATGATTATTGCATTGTAAATTTAATTTCTGCAAATCTTGAAAAGGAATCTGCTGTTTTACGAATAGTAAAGTGAAAATGTCATTTCAGCTTTGAATTATTATGTGTATTATATGCTATATAGATATTTTGGATATATTGATTAATAGTTTTGATTAGCTTTTATTTGTGAAGATGTTATGGTATATTTCATCAGTTTAAAAAATATATTTACTAAAATTAAATTTTCTTTAAAAATATTTAAAAATGTATTGCTTAGATAATTATTATAAATTTAATTTAGTATGCATGTAAATTTTTAATTTTCTTTTTGCCTGATAGTTTATTAGATATATTAAGCATTTCATTTGCAAGAATCAGTTTCTGAAGTATAATTTTACTGCTTAAGAGCGTTGTCAAAATTTCACAAATCTGCTTTATCCAACAGATGGCGTTGTTTGCAACTCGGATGACGTCATAAAGATGAAGCTTGTTTTCTGGAAACCTATCGTTACTATAGCAACGGGGTGTGGTTTAGAAATGATTGACAGATGTAGTCGGTATGAGAGCGCATGCGCTCTTTGAAGATACAGATCGAAGAGAGGAAAAACGTGTTAGCAAATGGGAGGGGGAGGAAAGAATGTGAAAGAGTTTTCAACAAATAGTTTCAACGTTTGAATAAGGCTCTGTCACTGCTGCACAAAATTGGGTGCGGAGACATTTTTTTTTAAAAGCCGTGCTAGTGGATAGGTATCAAAATGTGCATTGCATTTCTTAGTATATATAGTTCTGGAATCTACTCAAAAATACATTTTTCTGCAGAAATGATGGCGCTAATCGGTCTAGATTTGTCGGAAAACATAGGATATATTTGCTTAATTTGGGTATAATTATTATGTGAGTTTTTCCCATTCATATGGAAAATAATTGAGTGCAATGCATTTGATATTTTGTCACATGAATTATTGTATTTCAGGGTAGGCCTTTGAGTACAACATTTTTGAGGGAATTCTATTGTAGAATTTTACTGTTTCCTAGTTTCTGATGACATTTATCCCTTTTTGTGGGAATTGGGATTGTAGTTTAGAAATCATGTAATTCATTTAAACTTTTCTATAAAATCATCGTTATAAGGCTCCGGAATTTTAGGAAGAAAACGTTCAAATTGTCTCTTGACAAATAAGTCTACATTGTTTTAGGTATCATAAACAATGCCCATAAGATTAAATAGGGAAACGAAATATGGGTGGGGGTTTTGATTTTTCGACGAAGAATTTGATAGATCTTTATTTGAAATTTAGAAAAAGTATTTTTTTTTCGAGTTTTAGGGGATATTTGTTTTATTCATCTTTGTTACCTTTATTTATTTATCGATCTAATTCTCTTTGTTTGATAGAAATATGCGAATTTTTAATAAGTTTCTTTCTGCTCATATATCTTAGATACAAATTGTACTTGAAATTGTCATAGAAGGATGCTTATTATGGAAATAAAGTTTCGATTTGAATCTTTAAAAAGAAAATGTCATTTTTCTTAGAAAATATTAACTAGAGCTCTTTTTTGTCAGTTCTTTTTTTAACAGCATTCCATTTCTTGTTTTACAAATTAATGCTATTTCCAATCAGGGGCATAGTTACCGCGTATTAATGATAAGGGGCCCCAAGCTTTGAGGGTGGGCACCCAAATGTGTAAGCAAAAAGTCGCAGGGGTGGCCTTAGAGAGTGCCCTCAAGGATGATACAGGGTCCACTCAGGACCAGCTCCGCCAGTGTTTTCAATACTCATGAAAATGTGACACAAATTTCATAGCCTTCAATTAAATTTTTATATTCATTGAATTAATTTCCAAACTAAGCTTCCTTTTTTTATTTCCTACGTGCAACGTTTTCAGAATATTTATTGTATATAGTCTGCATTTGTATTCTCATAATGTTATTTTTAGTGTCGCCGATTATAAGCGGAGATAAAATCTGTACATTTTTTGTGATCGGCTCTTTTCTCTTGAATTTTTACTGCTTTGATCTCCTTTTCTAGTGACACGATTTTGATGCTAAAATTCCCCAGAGGAGCGGTATGGAGAACAGTAGTGCGCTTTTGAAATCTGATGTTCCTATCAATTTTTTCATGAAATTATCTTCATAAGACTCATGATTTACAGAGGAAGTTCTTCAGTGAATTCACAAGCATGTTTATGATTGTTGTCTTGGATATCAAAAATAAAGTCCATCATGCTAAGAAGAGGGAAGGGATTTTCTAAATTTTTTGAAGAAAAATTTAGTATATCTTCAGTTGAGACTTGAGGGAAAAAATAATTTCCAAAGTTTTATTTTTGTAGAGAGAAGTGGTGGAGGGAGATGATATATATATACGTGTATGTATGTATGAATGTATATATATAGTGTGTAGCAAAAATGGAAGAAACCAAAAAAGTCAATGGATTAAAAAGGAGACCTACTAGATTTCTAAAGCTGTTACTGAATTAAGACCAGCAAATTTGGGTTATCTATCTATCTATATATATAAAGGAGAAAAGCGACTCACCCTCTCACTGACTGACTCAGCGACTCACCCTCTCACTGACTGACTAATCACGATATCTCCGGAACTATTCAACCTACAGATATGAAAATTGGTAGGCATGTTCTTTTCATGGAGTAGAGATCCGCTAAGAACGGACTTTGCGAAATTCGAACAGCAAGGGGCGTTACAGGGGTTAAGGGGCGTTATAAATAATTGTTTTCATTTTTAAACTACTGTAAGTACATTATTGAAATATGATAAGCAGAATCCTTTCATGGAGTAAAGATCCGCTATATAATGTGTTTTCTGAAAATTGACCCCAGATGGCATTGATGGGGCTCAAGGGGCGTTCTAGATAATTGTTTTCCATTTTTAATTTATTAGACTGACAGTCTTCAAATTTGGTAAGCAGATTCCTTTCATACAGTACATTTCCTAAAATGGGTTTTGTGAAAACAGTCCCCCCAAGTTGCGGTTTCCGTTTTCTCAAGGGGCTCTATAGATAATTATTCCCATTTTTAAACTATGAGACGTACAGTCTTCAAATTTGGTAAAAGATTCCTTTCGCAGAGTAGAGAACCGCTACAAAATGGGTTTTGCAAAAATTAAACCACAAGTTTCATGTCGGGGGATTAAGGGGCGTAATAGATATAAATATTTCCGTTTTTTAAACTATTATACCTACCTGCTTGAAAATTGGTGGGCATGTTTCTTTCATGGAACAGAGTTCCATTAAAATGAAATTAAACCCCTAAGGAGGGTTGCGAGAGGTCACGGGGAATTATGGGGAAAAAATATCGTTTTTTAATTGTTAGACCCACATACTTGAAATTGGTTAAGCATTTTTCTTTTGTTGAATAGGGATCTACTAAGAATCTATTTTAGGGAATCAACTCCTCAGGAGCATGAGGTTACTGGGGCGATTGACACAAAAAAAATTTCCTTTTTTTGAACTACAAGGACTATAATAGTGGAATTTGGTTTGCATTTTCCATTTGTTAAATTGAAATCCGCTAAGAACAGTTATATTGGAGAACGTTTCTCAACGGAATTACGGTAGGAATTGATAATAAAAACTTCGTTTTTACTCTATTAGACTTAGATTTAAAATTTGTCTTGCATGTTTACTTTAGGGAGTAGAGTTCCACCACAAATTGGTTACGCGGAAATCCACTTGGTTATAGGGTTACGAAAGTACAAACATCCTTCTATACTTCAATTTTTAAAATTTTTAGAAATAAAAATTTTTTATATCAAGAGTCGAGAGTTACAGGTATATTTATATTTTTCAATATAATTGAATTCTTAATGCTAGGGCTTAGATATCAATAATTTATATATATATATATAAATAACAGTATATATTTATAAAACGTCATGAAATACCTAACGAAGCGAGCGGGTAACGGCTAGTATATATATATATATAATGTGGTGTGTGTGTTTTGTACCACTTTTTGAATTCCGTTTTCTTTTTTCTCCTTGATCTTTATATCGATGGTTGGGCATGGTATGCTCTAGAAAAAATAATGGATTGCTTTAAATGTGTTACTAGTTTGAGTAGTGATGTTAAGACTACACAGTGCCCTTTTTAAAGACAGTAATATTGAAAGTAATTTGTGTTTTCTTTTTAGATTATATTATTAAATTGATTCATCAAATAAAAAAATTTTTACCGGTCTTTCTTTTCAAAATTACAAATTTTTCTTTTAAAATACTAAATTTTTAAAGTTCTTTAGTTATTTTCAGTAAATTCTGTTTCTTAAGATTATTGAGAACAAAAGTTAGTATGGAATTCAACATTTCAAACTATTTTTCCCTACTAAAAATTCCTTGTTGATTTTTAATAATTATGTGGTAGTAGTTAGGAAAGAGGGATGCCAGCTCAGGTGTCATTCTCGTTACTCGACCGAGGTTGAACGTTACGAGGTTTGTGATCAATAGCCCTCTTGTTGCTTTATAGAGCGACACTAATCTCTCTCTCTTTCTTTTGCTAATCCTGCTCCAAGCACATAAATTACTTTAATAAACCCTGTAAAAATTCCCATTTATAGTTAATCTTTTATCTTCAAAATTTACATATCTAATATTGATTGAATTTTTTTCCTAATGGGAAATCTTAAGAGTGCAGTCCATTTGGACGTAGCTGCTTTAATTTCGGAAAGGACTTCCTTTCCTAATACAAAAATAACTTATTTTTGAGATTGTGCATAATTCTCTGTTTTACGAATTTTTTAGTCTTCTTGATCCATTAGCACAGAGTAGTAATTACTTAACAATTCGATTAAAATTTTCCATTTTATTCCATTACATTAAAACTGTTTAAATGTAATTTTATAGCAAATACATGAAGAAAAATTACATTTTCAAAACGTTCTCTTTTCATGGAAAAAACTTATATGTAATATTTTTTTTATGTATATATAGTTAGGATTTTTCTTTACAGAGCCTGAATTAAGATCTTTGAAACATTCACATTATTTTTAGAGTTACTATTGAAATAACAACCAGGCTTCTTCATAAAAATTTCGCTACTTTATTAATAAAAGTCCACTTCTAAATTATATCTTCTAAAAAGTCCAGTTGAGGTAGGGATTCTTGGGAGCTTCCCAAATCGAATAACAAAAACTAAATTTTCGTAACATCAAGAATTATTTTGAAGATTGTCGAATTTTAGATATCTATAATAATAATGTCTATGATAGATTTTACATCTCGCCATCAATTGGAATATTGTAAAGTTTTCATATGCAAGAGCATATTTTTTTAATTCTTGATTATTTTAGGGCCCCGGTGCATAGCATCCACTGACGACACCACTCCCTGCAGAAATTAGCTTGAAATGACAATTCTACAAATGTTTCACTCACTAAGGAAGTATACACCCCACAATAACCCCCTTTCAGTCCCAAAATAGATTCCAATTGCCTCCCCCTGAAATAAACAGCTATCCTGTTCATGTGTCCCCCCCCCCACCCTCGTCAACCTTATCTCAAGGTCACTTGACCGTTTCATCTTGGAAACAAATTGTCAGAACTTCCTTCTTTCATTCCAATGAAGAGGGTCCCCTCCCTAACAATGACGTGATCTCATGACGTAATCTAGGGTTACTTTAATTCTCTTAAATTCCCCCTTTCATATAAAAAAAGGCAGAATTTGTGTTTCTGAAGTGATTAAAATCATTATTCATGTAGCAAAATATTCTTTTTCGTAAAATAAAGTTTATTAATGTGTATTTAAGCAGTTTATGCTCAATTTTCTTCTAAAGTAATGTTTTAAAAGTTTTGTACATAGATTGCATACACGTTCCGCCATCTGCAGTCATTACAATAAAGCTTGCCAAATATGGCGCCCGAGCATTTTGGAAGCAAAGATATATGTATTTTTCGTAATTTTAAAATTTTCTAGACTATTTCTGACATTTTTACATTTCATGGTGGATTTATATGAGTAATTTATGGTTCTCAACAAAAGTTTCATATCCAAATAATGTGATTTCATTAAGTTAAAGTACCCTAACCTTTTCAGTACATTTAGAAGCACCCTTAATAAACTTATGTTTAAAATTAAATTGCATATTATTTCATGTTATTAAGCAATTTTATAACGCAAAGGCTTTTTTGTTATTGTTATTTTGGAATAGTATTATGCATTACAGTTGTAGCAGTATGAATTTAGATGGGTCACATATCACTTTACTTTGGGTGTGTAGCAAAAAGGATTAACATGAGAAACTATTTTAGTTATAAATTAATGATACATATTCTTTTTTCATCATACATATATCATGAGCGACGGTTACGAATTACAAGGCATCTTTTAAAATAGATTATAGGTTCTCAATGTGGGCAATAACGCCCCCTTGTGGGTGTTTGTGGCTTTCAGGGGGTCAGTAAAAGATCCAGAGAAAATTAGGGGCCGTTGAGATGGCACAGAGGGGCTTGGGCAGATTAACCAAATATAGTCTAATAAAGACTAAAAAAACACTGATTATGTACTATCAAAAGTAAGCTTTAATGCTGTTTACCTTATGTTGATTGTATGTATTTAAATCCTTTTTTTTATATCACATGTACGAAAATTCAAACATTTCAGTAGTTCGGGAAGTGGATGAAAAACTTAAAAGATTACATTACATCCAGACCAACATTAAAATGAATGATATAGTGCATTTTAATTTCTGTATTGCACGTGTTGTCTTTGTCTATGAGCAGTAGAAAAAATGTTTCGTCCATTGCATTTCATTACATATATTATCCAAGAAACATAATTAAATATGCTAAGCCAGGAATTGACATGTGATTCTTTAAAGGCTGAAGCTGTCATTTATATTTATTTTGAAAGCAACAGTTTTTATTATGAATTACTTCGTATCATCAAAACCCCTGCCTGTCTTTATAACAGTTAAGATAAAACTTTTATTCCACTCTTTTAAATGCAGAAGAAATTCAGTAGCATTTCAATTCCAACAATATCCGATCTCTGACTAAAATATATAATACTAGCCATTACCCACCCACTTCGCTGGGTATTTCATGATGTTTTATAATTTTTTACTGCTTATATATTTATATGTATAAATTGTTGATATCTAAGTCCTAGAATTAAGAATTCGATTGTATTGAAAAATATACTTATACCTGTAACTGTCGCCTATTGATAAAAAAAAGGACAGAACTCATGTAATTTGTATTTTCTAAAAATCTCTAAAATTGAAGCATAGAATGATGTTTGCTCTTTCGTAACCCAAAAACCAAGTGGATTCCCGCAAAACCAATTTTCGGTGGATCTCTACTCCGTAAATTGAACGTGCAAGCCAAATTTCAAGTCTAAATCTAACAGAAAAAAACAAAAGTTTTACTATCAATATCCCCGTAATCCCGTTACGAGCCGTTTTCCAAAATATTCGCTCTTAGCGGATTTCAATTCAACAAAAGAAAAATGCAAACCAAATTTCATTATTATAGTTCTTGTAGCTCGAAAAAAGGATTTTTTTTGTCAATACGTCCCAGTAACCCCCTGCACCCCCCTCCGAACTTGATTTGCTTAAAATACATTCTTAGTGGATCCCTATTCAACAAAAGAAACATGCTTTTCAAGTATATGGGTCTAACAATTAAAAACAGGAATTTTTTTCTGTAACTCCTCTTGACCCCTCGCAATCATCCTTAGAGGTCAATTTTCGTTTTACTCTTTGTTAGAGGAACTCTATTCCATGAAAGGAACATGGCTACCAATTTTCAAGCAGGATGATCAAATAGTTTAAAAATAGAAATATTTATCGATTACGCCTCTTAATCTCCCGAAATCAAACTTGGTAGTTGATATTCGCGAAACCTATTTTGTAGCGGTTCTATACTTTACGAAAGGAATCTGCTTATCAAATTTCAGGACTGTACATCTAATAGTTAAAAAATGGGGATAATTATCTATAACGCCACTTGAGCCCCCGCAGCGCCACTTCGGGGTCTGTTTTCACAAATCCCATTTTGTACGGGAATTGCTTTCTCTCTATGAAAGGAATCTGCTTAGCAAAATTTGAAGTCTGTGCTTCCAATAAATTAAAAATGCCAAAAAAAATTGCAATAACGCCCCTTGAACCCCGCAACCACACCTAGGGTTCGATTTTCACAAAACATATTTTGTAGTGTATCTCTATCCTATGAGAGAAATCTTCTTACCAAATTTCAAGACTGAGCGTCTAATAGTTTAAAAATAGAAATGATTATTTATATCTGCCCTTAACCCCCCGCAACACCCCTTGGGGGTCGATTTTCCCCAAACCCGCTTTGTAGCGGATATTTACTCCATGAAAGAAACATTCCTACCAATTTTCAAGCAGGTAGGTGAAGTAGTTTAAAAACGGGACTATTTATCTATTACGCCACTTAATCCCCGCAACGCCACTTAGAGATCTGTTTTCACAAAACCTTCTAATAGCTGATCTCTACTCTATGAAAGAAATCTATTTATCAAATATAAAGACTGTGCGTCTAATAGTTTAAAAATGGAAATAATTATCTATAACGCCCCTTAAGTCCCGGAACGCCACTTGGGTTCAATTTTAACGAAACCCATTTTGTAGAGTATCTCTACCCTATGGGAGGAATCTGCTTACTAAGTTTCAAGACTGTACGTCTAATAACTTAAAAATCGGAATTTATAACGCCCCTTAAACCCCCGCCCCCGCAACACCCCTTGGGGGTCAATTTTCCCAAAACCCATTTTGTAGCGGATATTTACTCCATGAAAGAAACTTACCTACCAATTTTCAAGCAGGTAGGTGAAGTAGTTTAAAAACGGATATATTTATCTATTAGGCCCCTTAATCCCCCGCTACGCCACTTAGAAGTCTGTTTTCACAAAACCCGTTTTTTAACTAATCATTATTCTACGAAAGGAACCTATTTATCAAATTTAAAGACAGTGCGTCAAATAGTTTAAAAATGGAAATAATTATCTATAACGCCCCCTAAGCCCCTACAACGCCACTTAGGGGTCGATTTTCACCAAACTCATTTTGTAGTGGATCTCTACTGTATGAAAGGAATCTGCTTACCTAATTTCAAAATTGTACATTGAGTAGTTTAAACATGGAAACAATTATTTATAACGCCCCTTAACCCCCCGTATCGCCCCTTGCGTTTCGAATTTCGAAAAATCCTTTCTTAGCTGATGTCTACTCCATTAAAGGAACATGTCTACCAAATTTCAAGTCTGTAGGTTGAATAGTTCCAGAGATATCGTGATTAGTCAGTCAGTGAGTCGCTTTTCTCCTTTATATATAGAGAGATTACACATTTAAATATATTTATGGCAATAGTTATTTGAGATTTGCAAGTAAAAAAAAATTGAAGTTTTAGAAAAAATTAAATTAAAAAATATATTCTATCAGTAATAGAGTATTTTTTAAAATTTAACTCTTGTTTTCACTATGTATTATGCACACTCTTATTTCTCTAGAGTGGGAGGGGGCGGTATCGAAATATTCACAAGAAAAGAAGGCGCCAGTTCAAAAAAGGTTGGGAACCTATGCAATAGATTAAATAACATCTCATCATAATTAAAAATTAAATAATATTTAAGTAACAAGCTAAATGAAATGATATAGGTGAAAACAAAGTAAAATGACAGTGAGGATTGTCGACAGGAAGCAACAGGCTATTTTAATGGTGCTTTCTTGTCATTAATTTCCCTACTGCAGCACTCCCCAAGGGGGAGGAGCTGTTGAAGGATTTGACAAGCACAGCAGTCAATTATCAGAAAGATACGTTTCCAATTGAGGTAGATTTGCTTTGTCAACCTGATGAGAGAAGTTTATTTTTGAGAGAATACCTAAATAATAAATTACAATTAAATAATGTGTCCACATCGTTAAAAGAAAAACAAAAGTAAATGTAAAAATTTAACACTGTTGTGAGGGGGGGGGGGAATAGAAAATAGTGTGCAGCACCACAGTTGTATCCTCTATTGTTAAGGAGTGATAATTTATATGAGTACAAAAAGAGTTGGATTTGAAAAAGGGGTAATAAAAATGGGAAATGAGGAGGTATTAACTTTGATATATAAATTACCTTGTGAAAATACAATCTTAAACTAGCAAAAGTGGTAGTATGAATAAAGGGAGTTAGTCTGAAATAAATGGCATAAATTTTAATCTTTTCAAAAATATTTTTCGGTAAAAATAGGAGTTCTGCAAAAAAAAAATTTTATTTAAATTACTTCCTTTTTTTTTTTGGCAGAGTTATTATTACAGAGATCGTGTACCTATTCCCAGAGTCAAAGAAGATGTTGTTGATTATGCAAAATTCAAATGGCCTTTACTCTTTTCAAGATTTTATGAAGCATTAAGGTCTGCTGGGCCTCATCTACCAAAAAATGATGTTATACTTGCTATAAATTGGACTGGTGTTTATGTTGTTGATGATCAGGAACAAGTGCTTTTAGAGCTTTCTTTTCCAGAAGTTACTTCCATTATAAGTCAAAAGTAAGTGTATATAGCTGGAAGATATTGTAAAAATGGGAAATTTCATTATTTTTATCAACGAGAAATATAATTTTTGTATGCTGCAATGATCAATCATAAATTTGAACATCCAAGCTCTTCAAAGTTCAACTTCAAAAAGTTAAATGTCATTGAAATATATATTTCATTATTTATATAAAGCATGTGTTTTAAAAATTTATTTAGAGAATTAACTAGTAATATTTGTTATGCAGAAAAATGTAATTCCAA
Source organism: Trichonephila clavata (assembly GCA_019973975.1). Lineage (NCBI taxonomy): Eukaryota > Metazoa > Arthropoda > Arachnida > Araneae > Nephilidae > Trichonephila > Trichonephila clavata. The sequence goes on from BMAO01026096.1 coordinate 102,598, forward strand.
ATGAAATAAATATTGAAACTTAAAAAATACTTTGTATTTATAGAATAACATAGTTACTACATTGAAGGAGAAAAAAGAATTACAACCAAATAAGAGATATCTAGAAGTATTTTTCTCCATGAAAAAAAACTTTTAAAGCCACAAAATGGTGTCCAGAACCCAAGTTGAAAATTGAAATAAGAAACCTTTGAAAATACCCCCCAATTTAGAATAATGTTTTGCTTATACTTATTCTTGAAAAAAATGTGTCCATATCTTTATTTCAAACTTATAAATGATAATTAGAACTTAATACACTTATAAAATGATAATTACACTTATACTTTTGTGAGGAAGTGAATATTTCTGAATTTAGGTAGGGTTTGCAATCCCGTGTCATATTTTCCATCCCAGGATTTCGGGATTACATTATCCAAATCCCGGGATTAGGACTATTTATTAAAAATACTTACATATTAGCATAGTTGAAATTGCATAATAGACCTGAAAATATAATTAAAAATTGATTTAATATTATTTTAATGAAACAAATAAAAATAATTAATTCATCATAAAAATAGTACATAATGAAATTTTATAAAAAGCATTTCTTCATTTCTTGTGTTTCTGTAAATAAGCTTATAAAAACACAGCTCCTCTAACATTTCATAGCTGGAACGTCTTCTTATTTTTGTTATAAATTGTCCTGCTGTAGAAAATGCACATTCGAATTCTTTACTAGTAGGTATTATCGTCATTAAATAGGAATATGCTCTTTTCAGGTAGTCACCATGTCTCCCTCTATTTTCAAAAAAAGAGACATTTATTTTTGAATTTTTGATGACAGTGTCTCAAATCTAATAGACTGCATTGGCGCATATACCTCTTTGATAACTTTATTTAGTGCTTCTGCTACACTTAATGGTTTTTGTATATAAATTGATCCAGTTATTGAATCAGAATGTGAATCAATTTCAAGTGTTATCTCATTTGAAATTGAAGATCCAGTTGCATGAGCTGTTAGTAATGCAATGGGATTTGAAGTGTCTCAAGTTTTCCAAGCAGGTATACTATTAATTAACGGCATTGAATTGAAGACGGACCTGTAAAAAATCTATTCTTGAGAGATCTTGCTTATAATATTGTGTAAGCATTGCAGTGAGCCACTTAGATCTGTGTTACGTTCTCCCATACGAGAATGAGAGCTGTGCATATATTTTTTTTACCTACAGCACTTATAATTGCACAAAAAAATTCTACACTCATATTTCATAAACAAAATATAAATTTTTGAAAAATTAAATTCTTAAAAAATTTTTATGAGAAAATATTTTTTAAATATAATTCAGACAAAAATTAAATCATGGTATTAGTTATTTTAATCCCAGGATTTCAGGATTGGAAAAAACACTGGGATCCCTTGGCTGAAAACCCTACTAGATATCTTCTAAAAATTCTAATTGCCTCTGTTCAAGTTAGCTGACACCGGACATCCTGCGGGTGGGATAAATATCCGTTTTCTGACCCCACTCGCGTTAGAGAGACATTTACAGAGAAAAATAAGAGAAAGTGTATCAAATTTCACGGTTTAACATACACACCCTCTTCTAACCCTTCAAGGTCCAACATGTATGAAAACTGACATTAAACGTATGCAGTACAAAAAAAAGTAAATAAGATACATTAAATGTAATACCAGATTCACAATACTTTAAAAAAAAATTTCGAAATATAATTCAGACAAAATTTAAATCCCGGGATTAATTATCCTAGGATTTGAAAAAACCACCGGGATCCAGGGGCTGCAAACCCTACCGTATAGAAAGTTGTTGCAAAAGCTGTGAAATCTTGTTTTGAATCTGTATTTTATAATTTATCTTTTTGTGGTAAATTCTCTTGTAATAAATGGGTTGATTTATACATAATATGTTGCTAATTATTCTTAATCATCGAATAAATGCTTGAAAGGCTTAAAGAACATTTGATGTATGCTTAATCTCGAAGACTTAAGAAAAATACAAATTGTTCACAGAAAAAAGTTATATTTATATTTTGTTCATTCAAAATTACTTATAAAAACAATTTATGATAAAAATGAACATTTTTACAGAGGTTCACGACCATTTCTACAAAGTTTCTGCATTAGTACTGTACGTGGAGAGGAATTCACCTTTCAGTCACCTAACTCTGATGATATCAGAGAACTAGTTGAGTTTTTCTTAGAAGGCTTAAAAAAAAGAGCAAGATATGTGATAGCTTTACAGGACTACAAAGGTATGTAATAGCTAAAGAGAAACTGTGTAGTGTAAGATCTTCATTAAATGAATTTTTTTGAAAATACTTGAGGATCCTTTGTTGTATTAATTTTTTAATTGTTTAATTTAGCATTCAAGAACTTCATTTTTTTTTCACCAAGTAAATACTGTGAAAAATATTAGTTTAAAAAAATTGTTAATTTAAACTTTGTGAGCTTCTTTTTACTGACTTTATATTGTGTTCATTATTTTATAAAAAAAATTGTAAATCGGTTCTTGTTATATATTTAAAATAAAACATTTAAAGAGATTCTTGTGTGAAATTAAGAGTATATAGAAGTAGATTATTTTATATGTGGTGGAAGGTCTGTTTACATTATTAACTTAATAGGGCTATTGATGGCACTCTATGTATATTATAATCTGAGTATTGAAGTTTGATATAGTTTTATATTATATCTTGTATATTGGAAAGTGTTTGGCTCTTGTGATGAATAATAACTTGTTGAACAAACTTTATGCATTTAAATATTAAACCTATTAATAAAGTGTTATTTTTTAAACCCATCTTTCTGAAAAAAATTATGAGAAAATCCACCATAAATATAGTCAATTTCATTATAGCTTGATTGGAAATTTAAACACCTGATGTAGCAAAAAAAATTAATTATTGTAGAATATGAAAAATCCTATTACGAAAAAGTAAATCAAAACAGAATCCAACATTAAAATTAGCAAATTCAGGCTTGGGACTGAACTGAAAGGCTAAGCAAGTGTTTAAATGCATTGATTGCTCCTCCCTGCCGTTTTGCTATATATAACTGGGCAAGAAAAAGAATTTCTTCATAAAGCAAGAGGAAATAAATGAGAACACGAATGATAATCAGTAAAGGAATTTTATATGTAAAATGACACATTAAAAGAGAAACATTCTTAACCATGATGTGTGAAATACGTTTGAAATGAGCCAAGAAAAATTCCATGATTCAAATAAGACTAAATGAATAAGACGAGCTACTTTGATGGTCAAGTCAATGAATTCAACTAACTGTAGTTCTATAGAAATGCCAATATTAGTAATAAAATAAATGAATAAATAGAAATTATAATGTGAACTCTCTCAGTGTGTAAAACTGCACCAATATTTGAAAAAATTCTGAATTGCAATTAAAAAATGCAATTTGGGAAAAAATTTTAGAATTTTTTTGTCATTAAGTTTCAATTTACTTTGAATTATTATTGTATTGTAAAGTAATACTTATTTTATAACCAAGGAAACCCTAGTTCACACACACCGACAAAGGTTTAGAGCTGGAAAATCGGTTCCAGGGATAAAATAACATTTAAAAAGCTTTTCGGTATTCACATGTAATTATGAAAGGATTCAGTATTTCATTTGGTGTTGGTTTTCATTCAAAAACCGGTACTGGCCGAAGTATGAGGAGAATATTGCAACAGCATATTTTTTTAATTTTAAGAATATTACTAATAAATTTGCTGTAGAGCATTCAGGGAAATTGGAGCATAAAATTTTACATGTTGTTATTATGCATGTTACTTTGATTTTATACCAGTTTGTAGTTCATAGGCATTTGAATAATCTATTTAAAAGATTTCATTGCGATTGAAATCAATAGCTACAACCAGGGCCGGCACCGGACAGAAATGAAAAATGCCCCCCCCCCAAGTAAAAAAATTATTATTAAAAAAATAAAAATTGTTCATAAATACACACTTATAAAACTTGAATATTTCTTGCAAAGAAAAAGGGAGCTAACAGTACATATATAAATATTTATTAAAAGCTAAAACATAAAAATTACCAGTGTTTTTTTCTGACTTTTAATTCTGAAAACTTTCGATAGCCTATGTAGCTTAGCCATTTAATCTATCTTGAAAAGTTGTAAACTGCAATAAATTTTTTATTATTTTTAATTTTGAGAAACTCTTCTCTACACTTGACAAACTTACTAGCAAAGAAAGTAAAATTCTTAATGCAATAGCAAGAGTTGGAGCAAATTCTAAAACTGAAATAAATTTTAAACTAGGCTTTCTTTTTTGCCTACTAAATTTGAAACTGACATTATCTCGTCTACTAGTATGCCATGAATTAACCATTATGTATGCCATGAATTAACCTATAACCAAGTTGCATTTAAATAAGCACATACTTAAGATGTTACTTATCATTGCTCCCAAGCTTAACAGTGTTCATAAATGATTTAGTTTCCATTTATAAACAAAATTTTCATTTGAAGTTTTAATTTGTAAGATTTTTTTTATGAACTCTACATATTATAATTATAAAATAGCACTTTATGTGTATAGTGTTAGTTTATACTTAGTTAAATTTTGCTTTTATTTTAGGTGACAACCCGTCCTTTTTGAGCTTTACTCAAGGAGATTTAATTTTACTTGATGAGAACTATTCTGGAGAAAGTGTTGCTGCAAATAATTGGGCTGCTGGTCGGAATGAAAGAACAGGGGAACGGGGTGATTTTCCATCAGAATTTGTATATGTATTGCCTGCTTTGGTAAAGCCTCCCAATAATATATTAGCATTGTTTTCTCATGATGGAAGTGAACAAGGGAAGAGATTGTTTATACATGGTCCTAAGAACGGGCCTGAACCTGTTGATAAACCCCATACTTTAGAAGAGTATGCAATTGATCATTTCAGGTAATGAAAGATTAACAACCCCGGCCTTTTTAATTTTACATTTACAATATACAAAATATTCTTTACTTTAATGCTCTTAAAAATGATTATTTTTAACTTGTTGAAAATATATTTTCAGGTTACCTCCTAAACGAACTATACCTCGAACTCTAACTTTATCCTCAGCAAGAAAAAGAGACACAGACCAGTTATGGCGTCATTCTAGGGAACCAATTAAGCAGCCCTTGTTAAAAAAATTACTTAATAAAGAAGAATTGTGTCAGGAGGCTTGTTTTGCCTTTAATGATATCCTTTTTTAAACTTTTCCTTACATATATTTTTCGCATGCATTTACAATAATTTTTAAATGAGTTAATGCCGTTGTTGAATGTTATTGAAAATAAATATTTCTATGTTATAAATTAAACTGTCATTGATATTACTAGTGTGAATGACATTTCAGTGTAATAATTTATGATGTCATCTTTATGATTATTCTTCCATAATAGATATATGAAATCTTGCTGTGTCTTTTTAATCTCTGCATGTTTTAAAGATATCTCTTTAATTATCTATTTCAAGCATCATAAAATTTATATTGTCATAAAAAAAAAAGTTTAAAATTCTGAAACGCAACTGAAGTAATAAATATAAATTTTAAATATTTTCATTGGATTTATATCTTATGCTTTGAAAAATGTATTTTTGTATTCCAGAAATTTTAAATAGAATCAGTATATTGAATGTAAGGTGTGCTTATATAATAATGCTAATTAATTATCCTTTCTTGAAATATTGAATTTTTATGTAAAAAAGGTGGTATTTTTAATTAACTGGTAAACATCAGTTCAGAAGATTTTATTTATAACCTTAATTTTAATACCTTTGTTAAAATATATGGGAGATCTTCCATCAAGGCGAACACGAACTGGCAATGAGTTAACTGATCAGATATATGATGGGCCACTAAAACATGTAAGCTTTTATATTCATTCACATATTCGTTTTTTGGATAGTTTAGATTAAATGTTAAATCACATTCAGTAAAAAAAAAATCTTTAAATTTTTACAAATGTATTTTAATATGTATATTTGATTAAATTTTAGTTGACATTAATTTTACCATGTTTATTTCCAATTGTGAGGTTGTGTTAATAGTAAGTGCCATGATTTAGAAATAGATTGTTCTCAGAGGGAGAGAGAAAAAGCCAATTTTCATTTATGAAAAACATGGCTCTTAAGTAGTAGCAAAACTATTGCTTAATGTTATAAAAAACCTTTTCTAATAGAACGTTTTTATTTCGCTCTATTGTGTGATAAGCACTGTGCAATAAACTTTTTTCCAAGTACCACATAACATGCTGCAACTTAGTACATAAAAATGAATAAAAAATAACAAGTATTTTTGTATTAAACTATATTACTAAAAATATTTCACTTGTTACATTCATTATAATTTATATATTTCATAATCATATTTTTCATCTTCCCTTAATCTAAGCAGTAGTCATGAGTTTTCATAAAATCTGCCAATATAGAATATTTCAAGGTTTTCTTAGGAAAAAATTACTTTTGCATTGCTTTTGTGATATTTCCCCAAATATTTTCTTACCACAGTGTTTCAACACGCCTAAAAATTGGATTGTCTCTTCAAACAAATACTGATTTTGAGAAAGAAAACAGTTTTATAGATGTTGAATCATTTTCCCAAATTATGTTTCCTACCACTGTGTAAATATGTTTGCTGTTATGTTGCCCCTTACATGTTCATCTTTCAAAAATATCATGGGCATCTCAAAAGGAATGAGTTTCTCATCTCTGCTATAACTCTATGTGCCGGGGACTAAACCGATTTTTTAACGAATAATAAATTGAAAACTATGTATATTTACAAGTAGTTTTTCACCTTCACTAATAACAGGCCGCTGTAGCCTAGCTGTCAAGGTAATGGACTTGGGACCGGCGTGTCATGAGTTCGAGCCTAGTACCGCTAAAGACCCGCCGAGTAAGGGACGATGCACGTGAAATCTGTCAAATCTCAAACGTCCTCCCGTTGGTGCGGAAATTAGGAGAGGAAGCTCAGGTGTCCTCGTTGCTTGACCATGGTTGAAAATTTCGAGGTCCGTCGTCAAAAGCCCTCGCGTAGCTGAATAATGTGACGTTAATATTCACTCACTCATGCCAATAACAGCATGCATAGTCAATTCAAAAATAAACATTGAGGAAAATCTTTTCCAATGCCAGCAAATGACTGGCTCTTGAGACATCACACACCAACAGGTGATTATCTCTTCAGCAATAATATCAAATCACATGCTTGCTTAAAATCAGCATTCATTGTGTTAAAGAACTTTATACACTATGTAATAATGAAAGTTAATTCATTAAAATAATATTGAAATTAAAACATTTTCTTTTTTTTATAAATTTGCATCTCTGATTTATGTATTTAGGAAATCTTAAGGGATGAAATTTACTGCCAAATCATGAAGCAACTCACTGATAATAAAAATAGGTGAGATATAACTTTAGTATTTGTGCTTTAATTGATCAAAAATGAATTAAAAATTTTCATACTTGTGTGTTTAGTCACTCTTACTGAATTGCTTTTATTTTTATCATTTTGATACTAGACTGAGTGAGGAACGAGGATGGGAATTAATGTGGTTAGCAACTGGGCTGTTTGCTCCTAGCCAAATACTTTTAAAAGAATTAACATCTTTTTTAAGAACTAGACGTCATCCTATTGCAGTTGATTCACTTCAACGTTTACAAAAAACTTTAAGGTATTTTTTTATTACTGCTGTCTCTTTCCTCTTCTGAATTTAAGTCCTGTTAAGTATTATATATATATATATATACATAAAATTTGTGATCGTTTACTTTACTTTTGAATATAGTACTATTTTAAAGTAATTTATCAATTGATTCATACTATCAGTTAATTGCTTCCTGCTGATTGTTAAACATTTGATTGAAAGTGTGTTTATTTAAAATGCATTTGTTTAAATTTCTCAATTGTTGTTAACTATTTAATTTACCTAAGGATTAGAACCAAATCTCGAAATGAAATTTTTAAAAACTTGGAAGATTTTTATTTTTATGCTTTTTTATATTTTCTTTACTTTTAAAACGTTGAGGTCTTTAAAGAAAGTTTTTTACTTAGGACGGGTCAAAGGAAGTATCCACCTCATTTAGTAGAAGTTGAAGCTATCCAACATAAGACTACTCAAATTTTCCATAAAGTCTACTTCCCTGATGACACTGATGAAGTATGTAATTTGTATTTGTTTAATATTACTGAATATTAAACATATATGGAATAAGTATATGTACTGAATAAGTTTTTTCAACATTTATTTTTCTGAATGAATACGGTTCTTATGTTGCTGAAATTCATTTAAATATACCTTTATGCAGGCTTTTGAAGTGGATTCAAGTACTCGGGCAAAAGACTTTTGTCAGAACATTTCTCAGCGATTGAATTTAAGATCTGCTGAAGGTTTTAGCTTGTTTGTAAAAATTGCTGATAAAGGTATGTATAAATACTTTTAATTACTTTTCAGGCTATTTATCTATGATGATAATTAAAATATTTTTTTATTTATGCAGTTATTAGTGTTCCTGAGGGAGATTTCTTTTTTGATTTTGTTCGTCACTTAACAGACTGGATCAGAAAGGCAAGACCTACTCGTGATGGTAAATAATCTTTTCTGTAAATTGAAATGTTACATTTTTACTTAAGTAATATTTCATAACATTTTATTTTAAAAGTTTATTTCTGCTAAAAGTAAAATGTTAAGTATTATTGAAAATTTCGAAAGTAGTAAGAAAGTAATTTTTTATGTTTTCTTATATATTTCTGTTCATGAAATATATAAGAAAAAGTTTTAATAATATATAAGTTTTTAAAGTATCGTATTCAGTTTCGATTTATATAACTTTAAAACAATTAAGGATTTTTCTGAAAAACATTGTCAATACCTTATGACATATCTAATTGAATGTTGCTAATTTTTCATTTTTGCTGTTTGCAGTGGTATTTACAGACTACTTTTACGAGAGGGATTTGCATTTTAGAAAACGTGTAGATGAAAGAGCCAATGAGTAATCTTTATGCTAAATATTAAATCACTTGTAGATTGAGCATTCAAACACGTCCTATACACCCTTATGTTTGCCACTGGCTGTGTAATAATTGTTTCATTTGTATCAAAAGACTTATTTCACAAATTTTATTAATAAATTTTTTGCTCTTTTTTTTAAATATGCATAATTTTAGAGATATGTATCAGAAGCATTTCTTCAGTTAATCATTTTCATTTTACTGATATTAACCATTATTTTTCTCAATGTAGGTTCAATACCTCAGTTTACTTACCAAGTATTCTTTATGAAGAAATTGTGGACCAATACAGTGCCTGGTAAAGACAGAAATGCTGATATTATTTTCCATTATCATCAGGTGATTTTTTGTTAATTATTATAATTAGGTTACATTTTTAATGTTTTAATTATTTTTAAGTCAGTAATTTTAATTTGCTACCACCTTTTATCCAATATATATATGAAATTGAATTATTACTTTTTTCCTTATAGGAACTTCCTAAACTACTAAGAGGTTATCACAAATGCAGCAAAGATGAAGCTGCTCGATTAGCTGCACTTATCTATCGTGTTCGATATGGAGAAAGCAAAGTAGAACTTCAAAGTATACCGTGAGTAGACTACTAATTTTAATTCATTTTGAAATATTTATGTAAAATATATTAATTAAAAGGGAATTTTCATGTATTGAATATTTTAAAATTATTTCAAAATTAAGGAAATTCTCTTTTATTGGAAGTGCACAGTTTTGTTTGTTTCTCATGTAGCATTGAAATGTATCTAATCGTTCATCACAAATGGATTTAAATATTATGCTGGACCTATTGTTCAGAGATTTGAAAGTACTCTACTTCAGTCTTTATCGGCTTATGTTAAATTTTTATTTCTTTTCAATTTACAAATTTAAAAAAAAAATTTTTTTGTTTTTGTTTTCTGGATTTAAATGCATAGCTTTTTAATTATTATACTAATTTATATTCATAAAATTTAAACGAATCATTTTATTTATCTTCAATAAATGATACTAGTTAGTTTTTAAATGTATGTTACAAAATTATTTAATGTATGGCTAAATAACATTTTGAAAAACTAAAACTTATGGTTCAATTTTTTCAGAAATATGCTTCGTGAAATGATTCCTGCTGATTTACTTAAAGCTCAGAATGCGAATGACTGGAAGCGGGTAAGAACATAATTTTATAGTAACTTATTTTTGAATGAGTTGAACTAATTTTTTGGTACAGTAAATAAATATAGAACCTTTATTTTTTTTTTGTTATGATTACATGCACTTTTGCTCCTTTTTTAAATGAAATTATTTGTAATAAATACCTAAAACAAATTTTCAAAATCATTGAAAGTTTGTAATTTTTTATTCAGGCAATTGTAGCTGCTTATAATCAAGATGCCGGTATGAGTCCAGAAGAAAGCAAGGTTAACTTCTTGAAAGTTATCTTCAAATGGCCAACGTTTGGTTCTGCATTTTTTGAAGTCAAGGTATTTGTTCAATATCAGATGAGTTAGTTTTAGTCTCTTTTGTATGAAGCATATCATGCAAATGGGAAATTAATTTTATTTGTCCAGTAAAAATTCGCTCTAGAAATTGTTTTGAAACAGCTACAAAAAAATGATCATTTGTGCATATCATTAAATATGTGAAGCATATCGATTTTAACCAGTATACAAAAAGTGAAAAATTCATCATTGGATAAGATTAGGCAAATACAAAATGTTTCATTAATTACAAAAATGACTAATTATCCTAAGACGTGTAGTTCTATGTTGTAGAACTTTACTCTGAATATACAGGGTGTCTAGCCTTAATGTGAACCAATAACTAATTCCCGAACCGTTCGGTTTAGATATGCACTTCCTATTTGAAAAATATTTTTAAAAGGTAAAGAATGTTTTGACGTGCTTTTCATACCAAAAAAAACCCATTTACAAAAAAATTACAGAAATTAAATTTTTATACTCTCCCAGGTCCTATCACTTGTATTTAGGAAAAGATGCAGTACACAAAAACAAACTAAACACAAAAAGTTTCATTTTATTACGATAAAAACTGACCGAGTTATACCTACATAAATTTGAATCATCTGAGTTCCTCAGAAAAAGGGGTTGTATAAAAATTGAGTTCATAGAACAATAATTCACTAGCAGAAAGAGCAAAAGAAAAACATCATAGTAATATTAAAACATCGTAGTAAACATCATAGATTGACAATTTGTATTGCTGTATGGCAAACAATAAAAATTAAATTAAAGAAATACAACTTGTACCGAAAAGATTAAAACAGCTTGCTTTAACAAATAGCAGCAAAATAATACAGGATTTGCCGTTCAAATTATAGCATAAAGGGGAATGAGGCACCAGTCATGAATCAGAGGCTTTACTATATCAGAACGACCAAATTAACTTAAATGATGTTTAAAATGACTGCCTTCCACAGAAATGCAGTACCGAACCTGCATCAGAAACTCTGCCTGTAGCTTCTGCAACATAGTTGGTGTCACAGACCTGCATGCCGTGCTAATTCGATTGAGTAAATCGGATTTACTCGTGGATTCACGTTCGTACACTTTGCTTTTTAGGAAGCCCCAGAGAAAGAAATCCAGAGGACTTAGGTTAGGTGATCGTGGGGCCCCTCCTGTTCACCGCCGTAGCCAATTATTCGAGTGTCAAATGTCTGTGCCAAAAATGTACATGGTTGCACAGGTTTGTGTGCGGGTGCACCATCATGCTGGGTACCACATGCGTGACAAATCCCATAAGGAAACTTCAAAAAATTGACTAATGGTCCAGATAAAATTTCTGTGTATGATTCTGATGTTAAAGGTTCATCGAAATACATCGGGCCAATTAAGGTGCTCTTCCATATTCCGTACCACACATTCACCGACCAATGCACTTGGTGGCGATTCAGTCGTATTTAGATGTGGGTTTTCGAGGGACCAATAATGTGTATTCTGTGTATTAATAGTGCCTTGCCTCGAGAACTGGCATTCATCCAACCACAAAACTTAATTCAAATAAATTATAGTTTAAAAAAACTAAAAAACACTCTTTTATAGTTGATTGAACTAAAAAGTAAAAGTATAAAAATAATTCTTAATATAAGAATAAAATCATTAATGAGAAAATTAATGTCATTGGGGTAAAAGCGTGCAGCGCTCTATATCAATTGTTATAATTTCTTGTTTCTATTCCGAAATGCTGAGTTAGTACAAAGCACCCCATGCTTTCACTCCAGTGACATTAACCTTTTAAATGCTGCACTATGATTGAAAGTTAACATACACTAAATTTTTATAAAAATCAAATTAAAATTGAAACATAAAGCCTATAAAAGAATTTGAAAAAAAAATTTTTTTAAGACTTTTAGCATGTTCGAAAAATGGAACATTGGCGGGTACCATTTAGTTTTTTCACACGTTTTTAAGAGTATGACCAATGACATTTTAATTCAAAAATCAGCTATTATATACATTTTTAAGACGTAGTATCTTAACCAGAGATGTCATGGAATATCTCCCAACTGGGTTTCATCATTCACTACCCCCCCCCCATTATAGGGGGGAGGGGCATGCTACCCGACAAACAATTGAAATGGGCCTTAAAAATCTAAAGATTAAAATGGGGGAAAAGAACTGAAAGTTTGCTTGTGAAAGAGAAAAATCTATCATGTTTGCTCTGCAGAGTCTTTGAAATATACCCCGTGGGGGAGGGCAGGTTCTCTGATGGGTGTCCCTGTTGGCGCCACATCTGAAGTAAACTTTTAAATATAATTACAAAATAAAACACATTAAGTTTAAATTATAATTTATAAACAGAATTTATACATTTCAGAAAATTACAATCACTTATTAGAAAAAATAAAGGAAAACATCAGTAGGAGAAAGAAATAAACAAATAACCTTCATATCAAAATTCTGAAAGCTAATAGTACAAACAGTATAATAAAGCAAAAAAAAAAAACTAGAAAAATACAGATTTACCAAAAATTTTTAAAATGAGAAATAAAGACAAAATTTTTATTGTTTTTTCTTATATGTGTTCTTTTATGTCCTAAACTATTTTTATTGTCCATGTATAGCTAGGAAAACATTTCTCAAGTGATCTTTTTTTTGCACTTGAGGCATTTTTTGTTGTGCTTTTCTGATGACATACATGAGGGAGGTATTTCATCATCTATGACTTTCCTTTCGACTCCCTCTCTCAAGTCCACCCCCCCTTCAACCCTTTCTGGACAATCTGAAGTGAATTTCTCAGCTGCACCAAAACAACCACATATGTTTGTTGATAGTTAGATGTAGTGTACGTCTTATTTGGAGGGAAACGTCACGTAAAAAGGTCTTATATTATTTTGTGTTTCGTCAGTTATTAATATCCATTACGCTGATCAGATGTCGCATTCAAAGCCCTTCCAGACTGTAGAAGAGGCTTTGGAAAATTTTTATACACTATCAGATGATGAAGAACCTATTGATATTTGTCAGTTTCCACTAGAAGAATTGAATTACTCATTATTGAATTTATTCTTGAGTTTGGTATTTGGAGCCGGGGAAGAGGAATTAAGTAGCTGCTGGAATTGATCTTCCTCTTCAATGGATATTAATTAATGGGTCTGTAGGGTATCTATTCTCTCCATTTACGGGGCCTCGGATCAGTCCCCTATAGTTATATTTAAAAATTTCATCTCTGTAGGTGCAGGTCAAACTCATAAAAGTGTTTTAAGAAGAAATAGTAAGTGTCAATCCTATTATTGTTATAATGTTAATTCGTATCATCCCTTCTAAACGTATCGATTTATAAAATTAAAAAATATTCAGCAGTTAAAACATAATTTTTTTTTTCCACATGGAAGAGTCTTTTTTTTTATTTTAATTTTCACAAAAACTAGACAACAGTTTATATTATGGTAAGAAATAGCTGACGCACCCAACTTACCCTTTCGTACATAATGAACACTTTTTTTGTTTGTCTTATTTCTATTAACCACAAGTGTATTCGTTTTTAGGGTTGCACCTTAAGCTTTTAGTCGCTAAATCTGGAATTATTCGTCAAATCTCGAAATGGTAAATGGAATTATTCATCAAATCAGGATATCGCTATTCCTGATGTCCTGATCGGGAAAATGGGACAAATTATGAAATTGTTGTATTGTCATCAGTTCTTGAAGAGTGTGCAAAACTTCAAATTAATCTGACCTTTTAAACTGGGTAAAAATCGAGTTCAAAGATTCCATTACATACAAGTGAAACATATAAAAGAGTGTTAAAAATATTGGGGCTTAAGAAAATATTTAATTAAAAAAATGTTCTATTAGTAATAGAATATTTTTTTAAAAAAATTCTGGCTTCCCCCATGCATTATGTGCCTTGGAACTGCTTTTGAAATGTTTTCTTTGTCCAAAATATTTTACTTTGTTTGTTTTACATGTACACAGAAAAATTTTATTTCTTAAGTACTCAATTATTGTATTATTAACATAATGTATTTACTTTTAAATTTAAAAACGATTTACATAAGAGTGACACGATTTACATAAGAGTAAGCAAGAGCAAAAGTTTTCAGGCTAAGTTCCAATTAATTTCACTTTGGAGACGGCCCCTTACTAGCTTCTTGAAAATGGGCTAAAAAAAGATGAAATGTATGATTTTCAAAGTTCCATAACTCGGTCAGTTTTTATCGTAATAAAATGAAACTTTTCGTGTTTACTTGGTTTTTCGTACTGCATATTTTCCTAAATATAAGTGGTAGGACCTGGGGACCATTTAAAAATTTAATATTTGCAATTTTTTTGTAAATGGGTTTTTGGTTCGAAAATTCGTTTGTTTTTGCAGTATTGCTTTCAGTATTATTGCATGTGTGAAAGTGGTCCTGTTTCATTTGTATGTAACAAAATCTTTCAACTCGATTTTTACCCAATTTAAAAGGTCAGATTGGTTCGAAATTTTGCACACTTGCCAAGGATCGATGACAATACAATAATTTCATAATTTTGTTACATTGTCCTGATCAGGAATAACGATATCTTGATTTGGCGACTAATTCCATATACCATTTCCAGATTTGGCGACTTATTGCATAACTATTTTCAGATTTGGCGACTAATTCCATATGTCATTTCCAGATTTGGAGACTAATTTCAGATTTAGCAAATAAAAGATTAAAGTGCAACCCTAGTACACTTGTGGTTAATAGAAATAAAACAAACAAACAAAAGTGTTCTCTCTTCATGTGAGAAAGGGAAAGGTGGGTGGGGTGTCACAGTAATTTATTACCATAACATAAACAATTGTCTAGTTTTTCGGAAAATGGAAACAAAAACTAGACTCGTGCATGTAAAATAAAAATTTTTGTTCTAACTGCTACATATTTTTTATTTTTATAAAGCAATATGTTTAGAAGTGATGATACGAATTAACATTATAGCAATACTTTTAAAAGGTGATAATACGACTGACATTTAATATTACCAATCTTTTATTCTCTCGCTTTCTTGTATGTCTACCCGGGTGGAATTTTGTAATTGATTTTAATCTGTGACTTCCTGATGAGCTAGAGACTTTAAATTTGGACCATAGCTCAGAAGTGGATGACAATGCATGAAAATGTGAAAAAAAGAAAAAATTAAAAGAGGAATTTCATACTTTTTAGTCCTTTATAAGAATATGGTCCTTTAAAATTGTATCTATAGAGAGGGAGTCTTTATGAGATATAACGATATGGGACTGATCCTATCCCTTAAACGGAGAGAATAAATACCCTTCAGACACATTAATATCCATTGAAGAGCAAGACTAATTCCAGCAGCCACGCAATTCCGGCTCCAAATATCAAACTCGAGGATAAATTCAACAATAACGTAAATAGTAGTTTGAAAAACTAAAAAAACATGCTTTTATTGTGGATCAAATTAAAAAATGAATATAAATTACAGTTTAAAAAAAACTAAAAAAATCACACTTTTAGAATGGATCAAACTAAAAAGTAAAAAAATAATTCTTAATATAAGAATTAAATGATTAACAAGAAAATTAATGCCATTGGGCATTGGAATGCTCTATATCAATTGTTTTAAATACTTACTTCTATTCCGAAAAAAATGTAGTACAAAGTTACCCCAATGACATTAATTTTCTCGTTAATTATTTTATCCTTATATTAAGAATCATTTTAGGCGGTGGGTAGCCTAGTGGTTAGAGCATCGGACGCCAGACTGGAAGGCTTGGGTTCGATGCCTGATGTCACCAAATACCCTCCGAGTACACGGAGTACATGCTCGTTAAATCAGTGGGTCCAAAAGTCTTGCAAGTGGTCGTAGCAGCAACCATGGGTGCAGGGGGCTGGAGAATATACCTCTAACCTCTAGTCCCATGCCTAAATTGTGGTGGTGGGGATAGGTGGTGTCGCCATCTATCGTATATGAACCTAGCCAAATCGTATTGTCACTTGCAGGGTGCTAAAAAGCTAACAATAAGCGTACACCTAACCCCTTGCCAAGACGAATTTCGTGAGCCTCGATCTGACACCGTCAGACAGGTGGCATTAGAAACACCCAACAGAATTATTTTTTACTTTTTAGTTCGATTCACTATAAAAGCGTGTTTTTTAGTTTATTTTTTAACTGTAATTTATTGGAGTTTGAATTTTGAGTTCAGGAATTTTCAAGTGTATTGAATATTGTTAGTTTCACAAGTTCTATTCACGTTAATTTTGTATTTTTCGGGGAGGAAATGAATTTTACTCCTCTCTATTAATGATAACTGTTATTTTGTGTCTTTAATATCAAAGTAAATATGTTTATTTCATTTTCTTAGCAAACAACAGATCCAAACTTTCCTGAACAGTTATTAATTGCAATCAACAAACATGGTGTTAGTTTAATAGATCCATCATCAAAGGTATATTTTTTTTCCTAGCTCTATTTTCTGATACATACATTAATTTAAGGATTCCTTTATAAAACTTTTCGAACCTTCACTTTAAAATTGTATTGTTTCATACTTATTGTTAGGTTGATTTCTTGATTATTTAACTCTATCATGTTAATTTTTCAAAATTAAATGTTAATATTTCAAAGGAATAATGATATTCATGTTTTGTTTCAATATGCAAGGGTATTGAAATGCATTTGTGTGCTCTTTTTGCTAAACCATTTTTTTTATACATGTACTTATCAATATTTATCTAATCCTTGAAATTATATGTTTCATATAAGCTTCTATTTTAGTTGTTTACTGAATCAGTGACTATGCTCTATAATTTTTGTTTCAATTCTACTTTTATACACTAGTGGTCATTTTCAAAAAATTATGGTCAATTACTTACTGAATGTGTTAAGTTTACTTGATTTTTCATTCAAATAGCTTGAGTTATAAATTGTTAATATTTTTTTGTTTATGTTGTTCAACTAGCATAGGGTGTCTATGTAAATATGTATTTATAATATGGCACATATCACTATTGTGTATAAGTAATTTCATTATGTACATAATTTTGTAGTGTAGGAGAATTCTGTATTGTGTATATTGTATATAAATTCAAACTGTTTTTGCACAAGGGATAAATACCTCATATAAAATATTCTTAAACTTCATTAGTAACTATAAATATGTTTGAAACACATTAAAAAAGTTCTTTGAGATAAATAGGGATTGCATAAAAAAGGCCCGATTAAAAAAATGTAAATCAAAGCCTCAAAGTGTAGCTGGAAATTTGGTTTCCAAACAAGGGAAATTCTAATTTACATACAGAAAAATGTTCGTATTTTTTATTTACTTACATCAAATGCTTAATATATAAAGGTTCTAAAATAGGCAGATGGAAAAAATTAATGTTCTTCATATTAAAAAATGTGGATTTTATTTTGGTAAACTGGTAAACTCATCACCTGAAGATGCTATCTTGCACTTGTTAAAAGTTTACATTTTTTGCAATACACAATAAATCACCAATTATCACCAACTATTGCTTAGCTACATCACAGTAACCAAACATACAAAATTGAAGCTGATTCCAGAATTATAAAGACCTTCCAGAACTGCTATAGATTGCAAGAGTGACTTTCCAATTTGTTCCAAAGTTGAAGTTTTGCATAGCTTTGCATGTCTGAGCAAAATGTATGAAAAATTGCACATAAGAGTGCTTTCTTTCATGGTTTGAATATAATAGTAAATTTTGTACTCAATATTTTACTATTAGGATATCTATTTTGATATAATTTTCAACTTAACCAACTTCAAGAAGCAGATCTTATCAAGATATTTCATAGTTATCGCTTATGTATATAAATATTTATACCCCTCAGGGGGCTCACCTTCTTTAGGTGAGTACGGGTGTCACAATCCCGAGGTGCCCTAGTGATCTTTTCCTTTTCCCACGGGCTTCACAAACCCGGGGTACCCTAGTGGTCCTTCTCTATTTTCGACCCTCTTTTTTGTCATTCAATTCATTCTTTCTCTTTGCGTCTAGACCACATATATTAAAACAAATGTTTGGCGCAGTACAGCCGAAATCGGCTCTTGCGCCAATAAACCCCAAAATCACTCACTTATAAATATTTATACTTAAGAGAATGTAAAGAGTAAAATAACTTTAAAAAGAAAATTATTCAGTTGAGATTTAAATATATATATTGTGAAACACATACTGTATGCTTACTGAAACACATAATCTATGTAAGTTATATAAATTTTGTTTTATATCAGCCAAAAGCAAAAGATTAGTTTCTCAATGTGTGTGTCAGCAAGAAGTGCAAAAATATAAATATCATCCAGTCTTTTAATTTGTGGTATGTTTCGTAATTTGTAAGGTTAATCTGATTTGATTTTAAAACAAGTAATAGTAATGAGAACATGTACAATGTAATTTCAGGATATCCTAGTCACCCATCCTTTTACTCGAATTTCAAATTGGAGTAGCGGCAATACTTACTTCCACATGACTATAGGAAACTTAGTGAGGGGAAATAAGCTCTTATGTGAAACTCCATTGGTAAGTTAGATTTTCATTCAGCTTTTATCATTTTTGTTTATAAAATATTTTAATATTTCATTTAAATTTATTTATTTATATTTTCATTTTTTTTTATTATTTCAGGGATATAAAATGGACGATTTATTAACATCGTATATAAGCCTAATGCTGAGCAATATGAACAAGCAAAGAACCATCCGCGTGAAACAATAACTTACCGTCCGTCCAGATTCCTTTATCTTTGTGCCAGCTGCTGGCTCAGCATGGTGCTAAAAACTGTATTAGATGCCAGTTGTGGCTCTTACCTCTGTGCCTATATTTTATGTCATCAAAAGAATTGATCTGATATATCATTGGATGTTATGTTATCAAAATATTGTTGAATATATGCGTTGTTTTTATATCATTCCGTTCTAACAGTATTTTTAAAGAATTTTAAACTTTAACATTCCACTTAAAATAAATAATTGTATACTAATGTTGGTATGTGATTGAATTTGCATTGACTTGTTAAAAACTAAAGTAGTTGTTGAAGTTAATAAGCAATTCTTTTATGTCCGATTATATTTTTCTCTCTTATGCAGCTAATTGATTTGAAATATAAAAATCTATTAGCTAATTTTCATAATTCATGATCAAATAAGTTTATATTTATCCAATGTAAGTTCATTGATTTTGTATTAAATATAATTCGAGCTATGTTATATAGAGATTTTAGTGAAATTTTAAAGCTGTATTGATCATAAGATTTAATACAGTTTAAAACAATTACATTTTATGTGTACTAAAAAATCATTTTTTTAAGTGTATTGAATGAATTTTAACATTCAGACATTTAAAACTCTACAATGTTTACATTCCATGTGAATTTCATAAATATACCTATTGGCTGTTGAAATATGTTTAATAATCAGTGTGTACTATAAATGCCATTTAATATTATATTGTTTTTAATAATTTATTCCACATTGTTAAATATACTTACGAAGTTTATATAAATGGCTCTAAACTTCTTTTCAGATTTTAAACTTTTACTTTATTTCATCTGAATGTCATTTGTTATAGTTTGCTTGTTTGTATAATGTATTAAAATTCAAATTCAGTATATTTGTTTACTGCTTTATTTTGCATAAATTTCGAAAGGAAAACCACTCACTTATATATTATTTAAGTACCAATTATTTTTAAAGTTATTTGATTTTTACTTCAGGGTAAACTTAGTTTTCATATTATTGTAGCTGAAAAGTTTTTTTTAATGTATAAGTTTTAGAAAACTTCCTTTTTTTTAAAAATATACAAAGTTATCATTTACCTTACCTTTTTTGTAATGAACATTCTTTCAAATGTTTTGTTAAAGTTACTGTGATCAGTTGATATGTTTCTTTAAAAAAAATTTTTTTAGTCTTTCTTCAGTGAATTAATTTTCAATCATTGTTTTTGTTTCTTTCTACACATATTTCAAAGAAGTATGATGTTTATATTCGTTGTATTACTGTGTTCGTGAAATCCGCAACATGGGCTGATAAACTCTGACAATTCGAAGAGAAGAGTGATAAAAGCCTCTTCTACAACTAAAGAAAAGTTCGTCATATCTTCTCCACCAGTTACCTAACGATTGAGAAAAAGCCTATGAAATTCTTCTTGTTAGCTTAACATAAACGCCGCTCTTTTTCCATGGTAAAAAGTTGAATCATTATTCGATGTCCCACAATGTAAAGTTCCTCGATACTTGTCACTCAAGATAGTGCAACATGAACCTGATTAATGCTATAGCATCCTGTATGTCAGCACCAAATGAATCCTGAGGAGAATTCTCGAGCCATAACAGAACATGTGGACTCCCTTGATGTTCGAATCAATGCGTTTGAAATAATGGATGACACGATACTGTCCAAACGGATTATTCTTTGATTTCAAGATATTGATCAATATATTGACAAATCGGTTGAAATAGATGGCAAATGACTGTGTCTTCGTTTAAGAGTGTGCTTTTCTCAATGTAATTTAACTGAGCTGCTGCTTCTTTAAAGGTCTCTGGCGCTTGATTGTTGAATTTATATAGAAGTTCCAATAAACCAGTCCAACCAATTTCGTTGGCACTCATTGTTTGAAACACCGTTGGTTTCCTGAGTTGTCTAATCATAGAAAAGAGATCTCGTTTCTGCTCTGACCAATACCAAGTTCAGTTTGGAATCGCTTGCAGAAAAGCTAGATTATTTTCAATGCAGCCATTAAATGGTACTCTTCTGATTTAATCTGTTGATGAGTATTATTTGCGTTTTTACCAACGTGTTTGAATGCAACTGTAAGCGAATACAAAACTCTCAATCACATGATTTTCATTGCCATATAAAGCAAATGCTGTGGGGTCACTCCACGATGATCAACATCTTAATTCATTTATGGCCATCCATGAATAGTGTAACTCTTAACTCCTTCGAAGTTTCCTCTCCTCTCAACATGTTCAACAAATAGCAAGCTTCTTGGTACGTTCGCTTCTCCAGGAGCGATTCGAAGATATTTCTCTTCATTTCATAACAACGTCTGTTGCTGGGCAGTGAAACTCTCTTCAATAGTTATATTTTCTAACTGATTTCATCTTGAGGAACTTGAGACGCACTTGTGGTTGAAGAAACTACCATCGATTGTAACATCATACATTCTGTACAGTGGAGTAGCTACAAATTATTGAAGCCATGTTTTGATGGTTCTTTTAGTAACCAAACCCATCAGATAACTTATTCTGTGAATTTTCCGCCTTTTGATGTGAACATTGACACAGCAGTCGTCGAAAGAACCAAGAATGAACTAGTGTTTCCTATCCATTACTGTTTTAAATTACGAGGCACACATTGACAGTGTTATTACCGGTATTTAGAGCAGAAATATAGTCATGTATTTAGTAATTTAATTCATCACTAGCAATGCTATCGATGAGTTACATTAACACAACTTGATTCTTTAATATCAAATAGAGCTGATATTTAATGACACTATATATTTTACTTATATAATACATATAACACAATCTAAGACAATAACAAAAGTTTAAGAAAAGAAATTCTAGTTTAAAATAATTTTTTTGTGTACTTAATTAATTTTTAATAATAATTTTTTGACAGATACTTAAATTAAAACTTATTGAGTAACGAATATTTTAAAATTATATAAAAACATTCACTCTGTTATATTAAAGAAAAATACATTAAGAATGAAGAAAACATGAATAATTTTAATAGATCATGATTTTTTTCTGTTACATGCCTTGCAAAAGGTTTCTGGTGAGATACACATAGTCCTTGTATTGTTTCACACAGTGCAACATTAATCAAAACATATCTACACATAGAATAACAGAATAAGATGTTTTTCAGTTTTGGGTAATATTTTGCTTCTAAACAAACAGACACATATTCAGAAAAATGAAAAAATTTGGCATATTTATACAGTTTTTTTGCAGCAGATGCCGCTACACAGGCTGTGCTTACATACTACCAGTGCTAATACCATATTAAAATCATTTTGCTGATACTTAGGTGAAGTGCTATTTGAAAAGTTAATCAGAACATATGGTCAGTTAGTATGGCCTGATATTTATTGCCAAAAAAATAAACAAAAGCATATATCGAGTGCAAAGGGAATATTAGAAACGTGTATTCTCTTTTCTTTCTTCTTCATTTAACTAGACTGTCTTGAGGTGTAGCTGAGTTCAGTACAGAATCAAAAGCTAGATACAAATTCATGCAAATCAAATTGTTTGAAAATTTTCCATTGCTTTCAACAGGGGAGTTATATGAGATTTACCATATCGCACTTTACGACAATATTTAATTTTACTGCACTTTCAGCTTCACTACATATAAAATGAAGTGCTATTTGAAAAGTTATTCAGAACATATGGTCAGCAAAAAAAAAAAAAAAATTACAAACGAAATCTGAACAGGAAAACTTTGTATATTTATACATATTTCTATAAAAAAAAAAAGCATATCTCGAGTGCAAAGGGTGTAACATATTACAAACGTATATTCTCTTATCCTTTTTCATTTCACCAGACGAGTACAGTTAGTTATAAAGTGAATCCAAAGGTAGATTCAAAGTCAGATACTAATTCAGTCAAACCAAGTACTCTGATCATTTCCATTGTTCTTAACAGGGGAGTATATGAGATATCCCAAATTGCACGAAAGACAATATTCAATTTTAGTGCAGATCCTATGTCACTGCTTATATAAAACGTACGTTTGCATATGGCTGAAAATACAGTAGAACAGCTACAAAACACCTCATGATCCCCTGCACCATGAATTATCAATGTGCCATTTTCCGCAGAGTAACTTGAACCAACCATAGGGGCTTCGAGATACCTCCCACCTTTTTGAGTGACGGCTTCAGCAATTATTTGTGAAGTTTCAGGAAGCATAGATGTCATCTCGATGTAACTTTTAGTTCCAGGCTCACATTCCTCAAGACCTTGCAGAATGCCATCTTCTTGATAGATGACAGATTTTGAAGCCCTTGGTCCAGAGAGGCAACAAAAGATAATGTCACAATGCCTAACAAGTTCAGCAGGAGTCAAGAACTTCCTCGCTCCTGCTTCAACCACATGTTTGCATTTCTCAGGTGTGCGATTCCATACTGAAACATCATGTCTTGAATTTAACAGATGTCCCACAATCCTTTGCCCCATCGTTCCCAAACCAATAAAGCCAATCTTTTTAGAAGTTGGTTTGATATTTCTATCATTCACAGTAGTGCTGGTGCTGGGTCTTGATAAATCATAAGAGGGTCCAGGAGGAAGTTCAAAAACCTCTTGTGCAACCGTGGATCGGTCATCAGGAGGTTGGATAACTGTAACCTCATTGTAAGTATTATTAGTAGGAGCATTGGGAATCAAGATAGAATCATTTGACTTTTTAGGTAACTTTCGTGCTGGAGATTTACCTTTGTTAGATGCTTCTGTCAAAGTCCGTTTTTGACGAGATTTCTTGATGTTTTCATGTTCAACCATGGATTGGTCATCTAAAGGCTGAATAACTGCAATGTGATTGTTAGTATTAGCAGGAGCATTTGAAATCAAAGCAGAATCGTCATCTGATAATACAGATAGTTTTGGCACTGTACATAATGCTTTGTCAGATGTTTCTTCAGTTAAATTCTCTTTTTGAGGAGATTTCTTGGTTTTTTCACGTTTTATCTTCTGCTTGGGTGTCCTACTTCTTTTTGTAAAACGGGGTGTAGGTTTTTTTAACAGTCCATCATCTGTAATAGATGGTGTCTTGGTAATTTTTTTCAGATTCCGTAAACTTGTAGAGTTTCTGATTGACTTATCATTTTCAACATAATCCTCCTTCTTCCCTGTTTTGAGTCTTGAGATAGTTGAAGCACTAGCTTCAACTATTTCATCAATTGCTTTCAGATATGAAGTAGATTTTATTTTGGAAATGTTTTTTAACATTTCTGAAGAGTGAAGAACAATGTTTTCATCGGTTATCCAAGCAGAATTATGACTTCCTAAAAAGAAGACATAATGTTGAGCTTTTTTAGATATAGAGGACTTTTTCTTATGACTTCCTTTGACTGTGTAGAGAACTTTTTCCTCTATAGTTGGAGAACTTGCTATTTTTGCGGGCCAAAAAGGAAAATTTTTCATCTTTGCCCAGACTAAATCTCCTACTTCAAAATATTTTATAGTCTTCATTTTTAACCAATTATCTTTTATCTTGCTTCTTATATCTATGACTGAAATAGAAGAAAATATACTAAGCACATTTAGGAAAATGTCAAGAATGAAGTAAAGAGGCATACTTACAGCCTTGGGGACAAAAGCTATGTCTAATATAATATAACAATGTAATATAAGAAGTCAATATATAGTTATTTTGTCAGAATTATAAACTTTTAAATACAAACATGAACCTGTAATTGGTCTAAATACCCCATCCAACAATTCTTTTTTTCCCTTGGAATCTAAAACGCACCCGATTTTAAGTAGTACTGACATTGGGGGGAGGAAAGTGCGGCTTAGAATCGAGTAAATAGGTAATTAATTGACATTTTTCCATCATAATTATTTCTTAGTTTTAATGACATGAATATTGTAACAGCTAAATAAAAATTATATAAATGTATGTCTTTAGAACATGCAAGAGGAAACATTTAATATAGATAAAATTCTGCATTTCGTATTTTTATTCAGAAACAGGGATGAATAAAATTATTATTTAAAATATCGAATGCGTTCATGGTTCTATTTAAAAGGATTACAGAATAAATAAGAAGGCAATTAAGTAATATTTTGTACTTTAATGGAAAAGAAACCAACAATTTTAATACCTTGATACAGGGCCGATTTTCCGCTTAGGCAGGTGCCTAGGGCGTAAAAGATTGGAGGGCGAAAACAGAGGGGAAAAAATCGAAATTGAAGCACATGTACCACCGCTTAGGAGCAAGGAGATGCGACAAAACAGGCGAAGTACTTGGCTCAAAGCTATTCCAAAGACATCAATGACCAACAGTTTGTGGAAAAGTGTCAACACATCTAAATGTATATGAAGGTTGAAAAAACAAACAAGAAAAATCTCTTCTTACTACTAGAAAAACAAGTCGGAAAGTACCTTCCCAAATTTAGAAGTCGCAATGAAAATTTACTTGACTTCCTGTGACAAACTGTGCAGCAGATAGAAGCTTTTCTGCCCTTAAAAGAGTAAAGACTGAAATGAGATCTATGGAAAATGAAAAGCTATGCAGTTTGATGTTGCTACGCATTCAAAATCACATTACAATGGAAATAAGATTGCATTAATGCTTTTGCTATGATCAATACTCGAAGAAAACTTTTTTCGTACTAGTACAATGTCAGTGGCTCAACAAAGAATAAGGATGTCTAAAAGTAAAAGATAATAATGCGATAAACGATGAAAATTAACAAGTTAAAAACACTTCATACAATAATGCATATTCTATACTGTAACAAACGATTTCATTAATTTACTGTACTAATTTACAAAAGACTGGGTGGGTGTTGGTTGGTGCCATAAGGTAAGATATGAATAAGAGTGGCCAAATCACGCCACCACACTTTCCTTACAGCTGCTGGTTGCCAGTCCGGGACACGGTGGTGAATAACGGGAAGATTTTCTGAAGAGTGAAAACAAAAAGGGGGGAGAGTAAGATTGTTAAGGGAAAATCTTTTCCAAACAAAAACTGGCAAGGCTTCTGGAAATAGTGAGGGAGCATAATAATTTGAAGTGCCTAGGGCGCAGGAGAGGTTAAAAACGGCTCTGACTTGATACTTTTTCTTGTAACATGACAGTAATATATTTTCCAAAATTAACTGATAAGGTTACAAATTTCTAAAACCTACATAAAATATTTTTTGTGAGAAATGGATAGATAGATATACACATTTTATCTAAGGGACTCACAATTCCCGTCAAATTACTTAGAATTTATATTTGCATGAAGTTTTTAGAATAATATGAAGAACTATTAGTGTAAAATTTATGAAAGCTTAATTTCGAAAAACAGAATATAAACTGTTTTATCGTAATATAAGTAAATAAAATAAAAGTAAAACTGCAATACAGTTTATTTTTAATACTTTCAAAATCAGAACATAAAATTAGCTAATTAAATTTTTCATTACTTTAAATAATTTTATTCTTTTAAAAAGTATTTTTTGGGGAAAAAGTATACTGTTTAATTTTCTTTAACATCTGTAGAGAGAAATGGGTAATCCCTTTACCCCCCCCCCCCCGTAAAAGTTCGAAGTCCATATACGGCTGGAAAGGCCACCTGCTAAAGGAGATGGCTGTACCGCCCCGCCCGCCCCCCCCCCCCAACTTGGAGAAAAGAATTAATTCTATGTCTGGGTGTGGAGATTAGACCTGTCCCAGTGTATTTTCTATAAAATAAATATTAATTTTTTAAAAATTTAGACCCCATTTCTTTATTTTTCCATGCCCATTCATTGGATAAATCATTACTCCTCCCCCCCCCCCAAAGAAAGAACTAGGTCAGAAGAGACATCTCTTTATCCAACTTTACAATACCCCTCAGCCCCCTATCCTTATCGTGTTTCCCCTTTTACTGGAAGGATGGTTCGAATGAAAGCGCTAAAAAGAGATCTATTGCCTTCTGGGAAATCTATAGACAAATATTTGTGCCCAAAGCCTCGCAATCATTAACGACATCCAGGAGTCATGAACAGCTTTAAAAACTCCGCCATACTACCACCCCTTTAAAGTAGCAAAAGATTTTTAATTTTGTCATTGGAGATCATCTGCATTATTGTTAAAAAAATTTTAGTCCTTCACACATGTTGTTCTAACACAGCCATGGCTTTAACACTTTGAATAGAAGCGTGCAATAGGTTTCTCAGCATCAAAAAAAAGAGACCATCGTATATTTTTAAGGCTCTAAAACATTTACACATCAAAAGGTTATTCATTTATCAAGCAAAAAAGAGATTTTCTGAGACCAACAGCATTGCAGACCATACAAGAAACGGTCGTTTGCACTCGGTGAGAGCACCAACTCTTGTCAAAGCAGTAAAAAAAAAAAAAAAAGATTTGTGTTGGAATCTTTGTCAAAAGAAGATTCTTCTTGGTGAACGCATCAAAAAGGGCGATGTATCGCATAGTTAACGAAGACCTCCGACTAAGAGTTTATCGAAAAGTGACTGGTTATTGTCTTACAAAGGAATTTAAGAGTCAGAGGTACCATAAAGCAAAAGCATTGTTGCGGCAACAAGCTCACAACTAAGGCCGAGTTCTGTTAACCAATCGAGAAAATATTTGACGTTGAAGAATCTTTCAACCCAAAATGATCCTGTATATGCAAACAGTGCCCAAGAATCTACAGAGAAGGAATACATGCAGAGCTCATAATCCGGCTTTTGTAATGGTTTATTGGGGGTGTCAGCTATGAAGGCATCACGGATTCATTTTTTGATGTGTAACATCTTTCCTATCGGTTGCTGGATTTTTGTAGGAGTGATTTTATGAAAAGGGACGGAAATGTGTAACAGGAAGTCGGGGAGCGCACGCTATTTGATTTGACCAATCAGAGTGCTTGGTGGTGTCTCTTCGCTACCCTCGCATCGGGGTATAATTCTAGTAGCATTCAAGCCGCCAGCCTTTTTATTATTAACACGCTTTTATAAGTTTCACATGTATGTAACGGAATCTTTGAACTCGATTTTTACCCACTTTAAAAGGTCGGATTAATTTGAAATTGTGCACAGTTGTCAAGGACCGATGACAATGCAATAATTTTATAACTCTGTTCCATTGCCCTTATCAGGATCGTCAGGAATAACGATAAACAGATTTGGAGACAATTCCATTTTCGATTTCCAGATTTGGCGACTTATTGCATCCATCCTCAAATTTGGCGACTAATTTCACATACCATTTCCAGATTTGGCCACTAATTCATGATTTAGCAACTAAAAGAATAAGGTAGGTGTACCCCTAAAAGCGAGTGCTTTTAATTTAAAGCTAATTTATATGCAAGTATAAAATACACATGTGGTTAATAGAAATAAAACAAACAAGAAAAAGTGTTCTGTATGTGAGAAAGCGGAGGGTGGGTGTGTGTTAGAAATCTCTTAACATAATATAAACATTTTTCTGAAAATGAAGATAAAAAAAAGGCTCGTGTGTGGGAAAAAAATAACTTATGTTCAAAAAATTGCTAAATATTTATTTTTGTAAAGCAATACGTTCAGAAATGATGATACGAATTAACATTACAGCAATAAGTTTAAATAGCGATAATACGATTAACACTTAATATTACCATGTTTTTATTAACTCGCTTTCTTTAATGTCTATAAGGGTGGAATTTTGTAATTGATTTTAAACAGTGTGACTCTCCGATGAGCTAGAGACTTTAAATTTGGACCATAGCTCAGAAGTGGATGACAATGCATGAAAATGCGGAAAAAGAAGAAAAAAATGAAAAGGAGGAATTTTTTTTACACTTTTTAGTCCTTTATAAATCGAACTTTTTCTTCTCAACACACTTTTATTTGTTTGACCTGTTCTTTGACACGGAATCTAATATAACGATACGGGACTCATCCGAGGTACCGTCAAAGGAGAGAAGAATAAATACACTTCAGGCCCTTTAATTAATATCCATTGAAGAGCAAGACTAATTCCAGCAGCCACATAATTCCAGCTTCAAATTTCAAACTCAAGGATAAATTCAACAATGAATAAATGATAGTTTAAAAAACTAAAAAACACACTTTTATACTGAATCGAACTAAAAAGTAAAAAAATAGTTCTTAATATAAGAATAAAATGATAAACGAGAAAATTAATGTCATTGTGGTAAAAACATGGGGTGTTCTATAAATATATCAATTGTTATAGTTTCTAACTTCTATTCCGAAATGCTGAGTTAGTGTAAAAATGTAGTATAAAGCACCCCACGCTTTTACCCCAATGACATTAATTTCTGGTTTATCATTTTTTATTCTTATGTTAAGAATTATTTTTTCACTTTTTAGGTTGATTTAGTATAAAAGGGTGTTTTTTAACTATAATTTATTTAACACGCATTTATAAGTTTCACTTGTATGTAACGGAATCTTTTAACTCGATTTTTACCCACTTTAAGAAGTTCAATTAATTCCAAATTCCGCACACTTGTCAAGGACCGATGATAATACAATAATTTCATAATTTTGTTCCATTGATCAGAATCATCAGAAAAAAGGATTTTTAGATTTGGCATTTAATTCATTATACCATTTCCAGATTTGGCGACTAATTCCATATATCATTTCAAGATTTGGCGATTAATTCCATATACCATTTGCAGATTTGGCAACTAATTCTAGATCTCATTTCCAGATTCCGCGACTAAAAGATTAAGTTACCAATTGTCTAGTTTTTCTGAAAATGGAAATTAAAAAAAAAAGACTTTGGCCCCATGTGAAAAAAAAAATATGCTCAAAACCCAGCGTTTCTCAAACTGGGGCACATTCCCCCTAAGGTGGCATGACAACCCTACGTGGTGGGGGGGGGGGGACGCGAGCATATCGAAAAGTCCAAAATAAAAGATTTAAGATAATTATTAATTTACCGAAAGGAAGCAAAACAAAATACATTCTCACATGATAAAAAATAAAATACATATTCACACTGATATAAGATACTTATATATGTATCAGTGCGTAAAAAGTATTTAAAAATTGATTTATATCAATACTAAATTAAAACCAAGTTTAGTAATTACTTGTGACTTACATGGGCTTGTCATCCAAAATATAATACATATATTCATAATATGTGCAGTTTATAATATTAAAGTCGCTTTGTAGCTATAGCGTCAAAGTACAAAATTATTGCATTCAATACATTGTTGTTGTATGAAGGGGGCACGATGAAAATTATGACTGAAAGTTGGATCGCAAATATGGAAAGTTTGAGAAGCACTGTTCTAGCCGTTAAACTTAAAAATAAAGTCTGTTTTTCTAAATTCTCTTGTCGGATCTGTGGAAAGAAGCATCATTCATTGCTCCATTTTACCAAAACAGATGAGAATTGATTTAGAAATTTCTCACCGGATTGAATAATTTCTCACAAACTCTTCGATTCAAAAAGTGTACTTTTCTGTCTTATACTGATGCAAGTTTCAGAGAGAATATTGAGCTCTTTTTAGTGAAAAATATCATTGACTTAACACTTTCGTTCGCATGAAATATTTCAAACTTAGCTCTTCCAGATTTCCTTCAGTTGGCTGATCCTACATTTTGCAAACCAGACAGTATCGATGCACTGATAAGATGGCAGTGGGTTATTCCAGTTTCTAAAAACTGACGCATTTAAGATTAATTCATCAATGAATAAATGAACACAAGTCGAAATGTTTCAACAACTAACAGTGGGACTGTTATTGAAGCTGTTTTTCAACGGTTTTTAAATACTTTGAAATCCCAAGTATATATGTCATACTTTAATTATCTTAAGTCTATTGTGTCTCCACTCTTCGTGGCCATGATAACCAAGTGGGGGTAGTTAGGAGAAGGAGTGCCAGCTTAATCGTCGTCCTTGTCACTTGACCATGGTTCAAAATTACGAGATCCGTCGCCAAAAGCCCTCGTGTATAGCTGAACAGAGCGACGTTAATATTCACTCAGTCTCAGCTCATCTCAAAATTGAACAAGAATAATTATTTTTGATCAAAAATTGCAGTACTCATTGTGTTAATTAAATAAAATTTTTATTAAAGATGTAATTATTCGATAGAAAATTATTTCCAATCATACCTGATTCATTTTTTTTTCAGGAATTAAGTTACTATTGCATATTTACCACGATAACATGTCAGATGTTACACATCATATGCGACTACTGTAGGGCTCGTTTCACTTGTGTGTGTGTGTGTGAGAGAGAGAGAGAGAGAGAGAGAGAGAGAGAAAGGAATGAAAACCAAGGCAAAAATGTATCAAGACACTAAGAGCCAACAGCTACTTGAATATAAATTTCTTCGATGGAAAAGAGTGAACTTTTCAGCAAGCATCTGCTCTCACAAGTAAGGCTAAGGACGATCCTGTAATTGTTGAAAGAGAATGTGCTGGACATCATACAACACGAAGCCTGGCCTTCCAGTACTCTGGATTTAAATCCCCTCAACTACAAACTATGGTCAATATTGCAGGCAAAGGTGTGCCAAAAATGGCATCCTAATTTGAGAATGGCCTTAAACATTATTTAAGGAAGGCAGTGTGGAAATTCCTATGGAAATAGTGCATGTCTCGATAGAAGATTAGCCAAAGAAACTTAAAATGTTGTGTCAAGTCAAAAGGTGATCATTTTGAATAAAAGGTACAATATATTAAATTTAAAAGTAAAATAAAACTAAGAAGATTTAGCTTTAAATTTTTGATTACAACGTTTTTTTTTTAAATTTTAATTCCTTTATAATTGTATCAGAGCTGATACCGCAACTGGGTAGTCTTTGCAGTTATGAATTGAAAAATGCCAATTTTGTCCCCCCCCCCCCAATAAAGTTTTTCACTAAAAGTCCCCTTTACTGCAAGTATGCCAAAATGAAAAACCAAACTTACCTCTGCTACTACTGTATATCTTCAACAAGACGAATAAATCCTTTTAAATGAGGATGAGGCTTCCTGAAAAGAGATTTAAATGTATCAAAATTTTCACACTGGATAAAAAGAACAGTAATTACACAGTCAAAATTAATATTAGAAACACAAATTTATTTATAATTTCAATCAGAAACATGCAGTACAAATAAAATAATAATAGAGTAAAATTAATTTTACTTTATTGTAATAGTAATTATTGGGTTGTTCGGAAAGTAATTTCGTTTTTTTGTGAGAAAATGAAAGATAATTTTCATATAATGTGAATAAATATTTTATTAAATTATATATTTTCCATTCTGGTCCAATACCTTTTGGGATCTTTCTGACAGTAGCATGATTCCACGCTTATAAAATATTTTGTTCTTTACTGGCAAAAAAACTGATCCAGGTCAGTGCCGGTTTAAGCTCATTTCGGGCCCTGGGCGCAGATCTACGGGCCCCCTTGACACTGGCGGATCGAAATTAATAACCAGAAAATCTGGTTAAGTCCAGCTTCTCCGGGCCGCTAGTCTCTTCCGGGCCCCTGGGCACCCGCCCCAAGTGCCCAATGGATAAACCGGCACTGATCCAGGTGATTTTTGACCTCCTCATTTGAAGTAAAGGTTAAACACACACACAGTCTAAAAATGTTTTAGGGACCGGAACAAATAATAATCAGAAGGTGCCAGATCTGGAGAATATGGTGCGTGTGGCAGTATCTCCCATTCAAGCTGTGTAAAAGCTTTTGTTGAGTTACCAAACTTGTATGAGGTCTCGCATTATTTTGGTGGAACACACTACACCTTTTCTCCTGATCAATTCTGATTTTTTCTATTCAAGTGAATCATTCAATTTGTCCAGCTGATGAATTTATCATTTTGTTGTGCAGTAAAAGCTAAAAAAATACTGATTCCTTTGAAATTTCGCCAAACAGATAGCATCACCTTTTTTTGATGAATATTAGCTTTCGAAATGATTTAAGCTGGTTCATCTTTTTTACTTCATGATCTTTTGCATTTGACATTGTTACAGACAACCCATTTCTCTTCCCCAGAGATGATGCGTTTCAAAAATCGATAATTTTCTTGACGTTAAAGAAGCAAATCACAGACGTTAACGCTATAGCACAAATTTCTTTCCGTGAGAACATGAGAAACCCACAAGTCGAGTTTTAAGGTTAAACCTAGACCTTTCAAGTAGTTGATAAATTTAACCTCTCAGTGATCTTAAGAGTTGTTATTCGCCCGTTTACATCAATTAATGCCTTTATTGTGTCTTTATCAGCTTCAAATAGCCTTACAGAACGTAGTGTATCTTCAACGTCAAAATTGCAGAATCGAAATTTTGTAAACCAGTTTTGGCACTGGGGTACTGTCAATACATCTTCTTCATACACAAAGGGCCTATCCTAGGGCGTTGGCCGTCCGCGTGCAAAGGCCTAAAGTGCCGCCTCTCTAGAGAATTTTTCATTCTTTGATTTAAACTTAACATTGACGTTATAAGCTAATCTACATGTATAAGAGTAAAAAGTGAAACATTAATAAAAATGCTAATTAAATTTGAAGTGCAAAACTTTATTTTTTGGCCAGCTAGTAATTTATAATAACGTCAAAACACTTTAACAAAATAATAAATAAAACAAAATATTACCTTTAAAATAAAAATAGACATTTTATAATTAGATATACTAAGCAAAAATATTTACGTAGAAAATGTGATCTAATAATATTAATAAAATACTAAGCATAAATCTCGTGAAACGAAAAGTATATTCACAGGTGTTTAAAATTTAGAGAATTTTTAGATTTGGTCGATGACTCTAAAGCTTCTGGGCAGATTTAAAGGAAATTTGGTTTGTTCATAGGTTTAACATAATACGAATAATAACCCTTCAACTTTTAAAATACACACACAAGATCGAGCGTAATACTCATCGGAGTAGGAAGGTATGAAACAGCGGATGCAGAATAGAACAAAATATGGGATTAATAGGAGGTATGGTTCTCTCTTGCAGATATACATGCCTCTATCATGATTTTATATTGAAAATAAAAGAGTTAATGACTTCTTGTGGCAAATATTCCACTCGTTAAGCATCGAGTTATTAGGCCTTGAAGGGAGGTTGCGAGTTGCAATTGCCTTCTTTAGAGCATCCCAGGCATGCTACATAGGGTTGAGGTCTGGAGATCTGGTTGTTTAATCCAAACGGCAAAAATATCCTCACTTTCCAGAAATAGTGTGATCTCAAGATTATCAACCATTAAAATGAAATTAGAGCCAAATGCTCCCCTGAAAAGGCAAACATAAGGCTCCAAGATCTCATTCCTATACCTCGCAAAAGTCCCAATGTCCCTTTCAAAGACATTTGTATATGAGCAATAATCTAAGGCATAGGTTCTCAACGTGGGCGATAACGCCCCCTTGTGGGCGTAGGAGGCTTTCAGGGGGGAGGGGCGTTGAGATGGCATGGAGGGGCTTGGGCAGATTAACCAAAAAAGACTACAAAATACGCTGATTATGTACTAGCAAAAGTAAATTTTAATACTGTTTACCTTAGGTTGATTGTATACATTTAAATCATTCCTATATGACACGTACGAAAATTCACATATTTCGGTAGTACGGGAAGTTGATGAAAAACTTAAAAGATTACATTACATTCAGATGTACATTAAATTGAATGATATAGTGCATTTTAATTTCTGTAGTGCACGTGTTGTCTTTGTCTGTGAGCAGTAGGAACCATATTTCGTCCACTGCATTTCATTACGTATATTATCCAAGAAACATAATTAAATATGTTAACCAGGAGAATTAACGGGATTCTTTAAAGGCTGAAACTGTCAATTTATATTTATTTTGAAAGCAATAGTTTATTACGAATTACTTCGTATCATCAAAACCCCTGCCTGTCTTTATAACAGGTAATCTAAAAATCTTTTATTCCACTCTTTTTAAATGAAGAAATTCAGTAGTGTTTCAATTCCAACAATATATCCTACCTATGACTAAAATATATAATATTACACATTTAAATATATTTTTTGGCAATAGATATTTCAGATTCGCACGTAAAAAAACTGGGACCTTAGAAGAAAAAATGAAATTAAAAAAATATATTCTTTTAGTATAAGATATTTTTTAAAACTTAACTCTTGTTTTCACCATGTATCATGTACTCTCTTATTTATCTAGAGAGGTAGAGGGCGGTATAGAAATATTCACTAAAAAAGGGGGCGCCAGTTCAAAAAAGGTTGGGAACCTATGATCTAAGGTGATGCCTTCCCAGATCATTAAGCCTCCTTTGTCGTAATCGTCAATTTTTCGGACATTGGTAGCGGTCCCTAGTTCTCTTTTTATTAAAGTGCTGCTAGAATCACTGATTAGGCTGAAACATGTGAGAGAAGAGAACGGTCAACCACTATTCCATGCCACAATCTCTATGATCTCAGCTTCATTTTAACCTGACTCTCCTGTTCGCAGAAATGACGGGACACAAACATCAAGTTTTCTTGCAAACCAGCCATCTCTCATTAAGTCTTCTGGAAACAGTCACCTTTGAAACTAATGCTCCTATGGCCGCATACAATTTACGATATAGCTGAGAATCTGTAGCATTCCTGTGTTACGCCTCACTATAATGGACAAATGGCGATCTTCTCTGGAAGTCATGGCTCTTGTACAAACTTGATCAGGCTTTCTCTCGAGGGATCCGGTATCTTGAAGCTATTTCCATAAGTTGAACATGATGCTGAGCGTTAAAAATTATCCACAAATCTAGATTTGAGACTGCTCTGTAGCTAGTCTATCCACAATTCGCCACCTCATTCCGTCATCTAAACACACACGTTGAATGTTTCTCATTTTTACTGTGTGAATTTTGATTTAACCGATTGTTTCGAAAAACACCCAAGAAATTTGGCAACTTGTGCTAGGGAACGGAATGCATATTTTGGCACGCATGCTTATAAATAATCCTTTTCCTCGACTAGCTCCCCTTGTACATACATATATGCCAGGGGTGTCAAACATGCGGCCCACCAACTCTTTTTTAAAAAAATTTCAAAAAAATATCAGGTTTATAAAGTGTTTTCATTTTGAAATTTATTTGAGGTGAACCATTTAAAACATAAATCTACGATATATTTCCCTGTTACCTGTTCTTGTTTTTAAAGAAATCCTTTTTGATTATAGAAATGGTCTTTAGATTAAAAATATTTTTTTTTTCATATTTTATTAAACGTTTTCGTTTGATTTTACAATAATAAATTACTTTTTTTATTAAATTCTAAAATGCATTACACATATTCTTAACTATGGATTGTACACGATTCTTCGTGTGGTGTGTGCGACCCCTTTTACTTCTCTTCCTCCTTCTATTTTTGGAGTGTTCTCTTTTTGCAGTCAGAGATGTTTTTTAAAGTTTACAAAATATTCAAGACGCGCAGTGTATACTTAATTGTTTGCGAATAAAAGGGGATTTTTTTATTTTTATTCATATTTAACTAAAAAGTTACTTTATAAAAAATGTAATAAAATTTCAACAATGAGTAAAGAAAGACCAAATCAAGAGAAACGTCGTTATTTTCTAGAAAATTGGGAATGCACTATTTTCTGTGTTCAAAACAAAAATAAAATATGCTTGATATCTAAAACCTCTATAGCAACTGTTAAGGAATATATTCTTAAAAGGTATTAAGACACAAATCATGAAGCAAACTATGACCAATACATTAGCAAAATTTCTTGGAGACAAGTCCAAATTGAGATCAATTCTTCAAAAACAATTAAGTGTACTCATTAAATTTATTGTAGACTATGTGAAAATATACTATCATACTTAATCACGCAAGTAGATCGAAATCATTTGCAGAAAGGGAATTTATAAAAGAATGATTATTTATAAAAAAGCGGAACATTATGTCCAGCAAAAACAAATTAAATTAAAAGTATGTTTAAGTCGAAATACTGTAGCTAGCAGAGTTGATAAAACTGCCGAGAATTTGAGAAATCAGCTTAATTCGACAAAATCAACATTTGAAGCCTACTTTATTGCAATATTGATGAAACTACTTTCACTCAGTCATTTTTATTCACGGATGCGAAGTTAATTAAAAAATAAGTGAGGAACTTTTGGAAATCATTTATATTCATAATACAACAATTGGGGCTGGTATTTTGAATGTACTTAGAGATGTTTTGAAGAAATATAAATTACCATTAGAAAAAATGTGGTTTGTCTAGCATTAGGATGCACCTATCCTGTTCGGTATTACTAAAGGAGTTGTTGCAAGATTAAAAGGAACATGTAAACAGCATGGTAATAATAGTTTGGAACAGTTTCGTTGTATTGTCCACCAGCAGGTATTGTGCTCCAAAGTTTTAAACATAGGGCATTCTTTAAAAATAGTCACTAAAATTGTAAATCATATTCGGGAAAGTGAATACAACGATCTACTATATTATACAGAAGTACAATGGCTTTCAAATCATAAAGTGTTAAAACGATTCTTCAAATTGCTGGACGAAATTACAAACTTCTGGGAAACAAAAATTATGAATGGGCTGAATTAAAAGGTGGACAATAGATAAAGGACCTGACTTTCTCAGTTGATATTACAACTCAACGTAAACAACTTAATTTTAAACTTTAAGGCGAAAATCATGTTGTTACAGCTCTATTTGATACATTAACAAATTATTACTTTGGCGAAAATAAATAGAAAAAGAAAATTTGTCTCACTTTGAAAACTGTCAATATCTATTGAATAAATCCCATAAATTAAAGTTTACTGAATATAGCTCACTAAATTAAATTATTAGAAACGCAATTATAGATCGAAAATTTTCTGAATTTAGAAGCTGTGAGTTACAATTTCGCACTTTTACCTGACTTCTATCTAGCGTTATTGAAATTGTTGATGAAAGTTTA
This sequence comes from Trichonephila clavata, assembly GCA_019973975.1. Classification (NCBI taxonomy): domain Eukaryota; kingdom Metazoa; phylum Arthropoda; class Arachnida; order Araneae; family Nephilidae; genus Trichonephila; species Trichonephila clavata. The sequence goes on from BMAO01026096.1 coordinate 140,623, forward strand.
TAAATGAAATTAATTAAAATCCAATGCGATTTTTTGTTGAAGTAAAGATCTATGAAAGCTGGAATTCTAGATTTTTATACATATTTCTAAGAGAGTAGATCGGTTTCCTAAAAAGTTATAGTTTGTTATGCGAATAATGATTATGTTTGGAAGCACTTATTTATGTGCACAATTATTTTCATGAAAAATAGCCAAAATTCAGAAAGGTCAAGTTAACCAATCAATATTTATCGTCCATTTTAAAAATTGCATCAGCTCAATATTTTCAAACAAATCTTGATGATTTGCTTTGTGAAAAAAACGATTTCAAATATCTTTTAAAAAGTAATGTTACATTGAATTTCTTACAATGTTTTTTTAAGGAATGTAAAATATTTATAGTTTAAGTTTAAAAACAACACATGAAATATAAAATGATTACATAAGCATAATATGCAATATATTCGAATCTTAACAACTAATAAATGCATAATACATTATAGAAATCATATTTTATTGATTTTTGAAAATTAAAAACATGCAGGTCCCAACTTATAATAAAATGGACTATGTGGCCCGTAATATCGTATGAGTTGGACATGCCTGATGTATGCTAACATATTCGATGAACAAGATTTACATCTTTGTTTTGAAGCAGTATTTTCACATTTCGTTCACTTTTTCCCCACGAAATTCGACAAAATAGGTAAATTTTTTTAATGTTGAGACCAGTGTAAATCAGTCCTTTTACAAGGGCTCTGCCAAATTATTAACACAAAATAACTTTTCTGGCTTTCTGAGAAGCATATTTGTCAGCAATTTCGATGAAATCAATTTTTTCAGAGATTTCGGATTCAATAGAGATGATGGTCAAATCCGAAAGCTTTTCTAGTGTCATATTATTTCTCAAGTAATTTTAAATTTACAAAAACTTTTTTGACCTGAAGCCACAGAAACAGGTAATATTAAAAAATTCTTATTGCTAGAGCAAAATTTGGAAAACAGGGAATGATATAATTTTTGACTATAATTTCTACTATCTCAATTGGCTGTTTTTTACCAGGAAGAATATCTTTGTGAATGAAGTTATTTCATTAAAGAGTGACATACCATCTATGTCGTTCACAATACTTTCCTTTGTAGCTGTAACTTAATATCTGTCCATGCAGGCTTCCATCATTAGAAATGTTGTGAAACTCATACAGAAAACAAAATGTTGAATATCACTCAGAAAATAAAATATATTTTTCATTTACCGAAGAGATCTCGGGATCAAGAATTACAAAACAGAAGGCTATCCTCATTTGCTGGAAGGGCTTTGAAACTGGTTCATCACTGCCCTCATAATCAAATAAATGGACCTTTACTGAGCTTCGAGATGGAAAATTCGGGATCAATATTTAAATCTATTGCATGTGATGTAGCTGAATCGACAGATATTTTTAAAATTATTGTTTTTGATTGTTTTATGAATTTTCATCATATTACCTTTTAAAATTATATTCCTTAGCAACTGAAGTAGAGTTTTTACACATCAGGAATAATATTATATTCTTGTTTTGGATACAAAAATATTGTAGTTCCCATTTTTCTTGAAAATTACAATGTTCCGCTTAAATTTATCTTTTTTTACTCATTGTAGTTTATGAAATAGCTTTTTAGAATATTATAAATTAAAACCAAAATCCACTTTCATTTGCAAACGATTGAGAAAACACTGTACTTGTCTTGATCGTCTTGTGACTGCCTCTGACAACACTCTCGCTGATTGGACACTCAAAAGACGGAAGAAAGAATATGAGTCACACACACGATAAATTGTGGTGCCATCTGTTAAGTCATAAGGATATTTACACTGTCCTTCTAATATTCTCCAATTTCAGAGTGGGTCTTTATGGACAGTCGCTCTGTCCACAGGAAGTGGGAGGTCATTGACCAAATGGGACACAGAGATGAGAGCGACATTGAAGGGGGAGGGGATGACTTGTAACGTGGTGTTAACCACACAGATTTTTAGTGTAACCACATAAATTGTGTGAAAAAATACAGCTTATGCAGCCCACTGAGAAGTTTCTCTCTCTCTCTCTCTTTGTGAACTCACTCTACAGTAGAATAACTGCTAATAGTGAAAAATATACATAAATACATTTAAGAATTTCATAAAAATTAATTTCGTCTAAAAATAAATGAAAAATTTTAATAAAATATAAAAATTTTTTTATTTCAAGGTTATTTTTGTGATTGATTAAACAGGATTTCTTTTAAAACAAAAATAAGTAACAAATAAATGTAGTGTAAATTTTTTTAAAAAGCTTAACCTCATATAATCTTTAAAATGAAAAAACCTTGAAAGTTTGATGTTTAAATTTTTTTAAATGAAAAAAACTAAAAAACACGCTTTTATACTGAATCGAACTAAAAAGTAAAAAAATAATTCTTAATAAAGAATAAAATGATTAACGAGAAAATGAATTTCATTGTGGTAAAAGCGTGGGGTGCTTTGTACTACATTTTTACACTAATTCAGCTTTTCGGAATAGAAGTTAGAAATTATGACAATTAATACATTTATAGGTACCCCATGTTTTTACCACAATGACATTAATTTCCTCGTTAATCATTTTTTCTTATATTAAGAACTATTTTTTTTTTTAACTTTTTAGTTCGATTCAGTATAAAAGCTTGTTTTTTAGTTTTTTAAACTATCATTTATTCATTGTTGAATTTATCCTTGAGTTTGAAATTTGAAAATAGAATTATGTGGCTGCTGGAATTAGTCTTGCTCTTCAATGGATATTAATTAAAGGGTCTGAAGTGTATTTATTCTCTCCGTTTACGAGGCCTCGGATGAGTCCCGTATCGCTATATTAGATTCCGTCTATTTTGAACAGGTCAAACAAATAAAAGTGTGTAAAGAAGAAAAAGTTCGAACTAAAATTTTTTTTAATGTACCATGTTTTTATATAACGGAATAAAAATTATAAATTCCTCTTTTTCGTTTTTGTTTTCTTTTTTAACATTGTCATGCATTGTTATCCACTTCTCATCTATGGTCCAAATTTCAAGTCTCTAGCTCCTCGGAAAGTCACACAGTTTAAAATCAATTACAAAATTCCACCCGGACAGACATTAAAGAAAGCGAGTTAATAAAAACATGGTAATATTAAGTGTCAATCGTTTTTTCATCTTTTAAACGTGTTCATGTTAATTCCAATCATCACTTCTAAACGTATTGCTTTATAAAAATGAAAAATATTTAGCAGTTAGAACGCAAATTATATTGTTTTCACACATGCACGAGCCTTTTCTTATTTTCATTTTCAGAAAAATGTTTATATTATGGTAAAAATGTTTATATTATGGTAAGAAATTGCTATAACACACCCACCCTCCACTTTCTCAGATACAGAACACTTTTTTTTTGTTTTACCTATATTAACCGCAAGTGTATTTTATATTTGCATATATTAGCTTTAAATTCAAAACACTCGCTTTAGGGTTACACCTTATTCTTTTAGTCGCTAAATCTGAAATTAGTCGCCAAATCTGGAAATGATGTATGAAATTTGACGCCATATCTGAAAATGGTACATGGAACTATAGTCGCCAAATTTAAAAATGATATATGCAATAAGTCGCCAAATCTGGATGTGGTATATTGAATTGTCGCCAAATCTGATTATCCTTATTCCTGACGATCCTGAAAAGGACAATGAAACAAAATTATGAAATTATTGTATTGTCCTCGGTCCTTGACAAGTGTGCGAAATTTCGAATGAATCCGATATTTTTAAGTAGGTAAAAATCGAGTTCTAAAATTCCGTTACATGCAAGTGAAACTTATAAAAGCGTGTTAAAAAAGGTCACGGTGGGCCACAATCCATGTATAGGCGGGCCGCGCGATTGACATGCCTGGTTAAGTGAATTAGTTGATATGAAATTACTCTTCAACTAGGAGATGGAGCAGTGGCGCACATAAGGGGGATGTCCTTGGGGTCCGGACCCCCCCCCCCCCATCCTAGAAGCCCTTGAGTTTTTTTCGATTGATGATAATCCTTTATATATATATATATAAAACGTTAAATTTAATTAAGTACTTGTAATTAAGAATTTATTAATGATTAATGCTAATTATTATTTTAATAATTTATTTTTTACTGTTTTTTTTTAACAAAATCGACAAAATAAGAAGAATTAATTGGTGTTGTCTTGAAGTATGATACGAGTTGGAGGACTTTCAACCATGGACCCCCCCCCCCCTCCGAAAAATGTTTGTGTGCGCTAATGAGATGGAGTATTCGTGTAAGCAGGCAGATACGTATGTATAGATCATGATTAGCTTTTAAAATATGTTTTTTTATTAAAAGCTAATCATGATCTATATATATCTGCTTTATTTTTGTTCCTAGTGCTATGTTGTGAATCTCTTGATTCGCATATATGATTATTTTGCATCGTGTTACATTTTGGGTTTTTTTTTAAAAAAACGTAATTTTTTAATAACGAAAAATTCATACGTAATTTTTTTAAACACAGTACTAAAGTAGCCTTAAGTACCAACAACATAAAATAAAATTTAGAATTGCGGCAAACTTCACTAACATTAACAATACTGTGTGAATATTGAAGTGTTTTTCAAAAAGGCGCTTTGTTATGAAAATCATTCAAAAGAAACTGCAAGATTTTTTCTCATATTACTAGATACCAAATAAAATCACAAGAAACTACCTTTTAATAGAGGTATAACATTTACACTAAAAAGGACAACGAGCATTGTTTATAAGCGTTGTAAAACCATTGACACAAAAAAACACTTTTTTTTCTCTATTTTGTTTTTCTAAATTGTAAAGCTATTGTTAAATTGAAAACTTTTCATTTCAACAAATGCATATTGAATTTAAACGCTCCTATGTTTCAGTAATAATAACCATATTAGCAACCAGATAATAACAACTTTCGCAAAAATCATTTTTTGAGATGCCTTTGTTAAGCATCGACTCACAGTGCGCAACAAAAACAAACAAAAAAAACTTTTCTACAGCGGTATTGTCGGCTCTACCACGAATTTTGTTATCAAATGAAGGATATGTGTAAAGAGTAGACATTGATGGACAATGGACCAACACCCTATGCATTAATATTCTACTTTTCTTAAATTGTGTTATGCTATGGAGGAAATTCACGTCAGACAGACGCCAAGCGGGGAATCACGTGACAACCGTGGCAACATTTCCACGTGTTTTTTATTTCCGTGTTAAACCTATACACGAAGTTGCTGACATTCTTTGTGAACTAATTTTATCCAATTAAAAATATATGATATCATTGTATTTTATGCATTATTCTAGTGTATATATTTGTAAGGAAAAACTCTCAACAACTCTTTGATATAATTTTTGTTTTATTCTAATTTATTTATCTAATTAGGTATTCGTCTGCTTCAAATAGTGTTAGCTGGTATATTTATTTAGGTTGGATCCTAGCACTTGGTACACAGCGAATAGTAATTTAATTCTTAATTAATTTAGTAGTTATTAATTATATATTTTTGCGCAAGAATGGCTTACAGTATACAGGATCAATACAACTTCTTTTAAAAAACTTCAAACTGTTTGACTATCGAATAACAATTGTATCATTTCCTTAAAAAGAACTCACTATTATTATCAAATACACAGTGTCAGTTAAGTGTATATAATATAAAAAAATGTATGTTTATAATTTTAATTCATAATTCAAAGTCAAGAGGAAAAATTTATTCTGAAGTGAAACAATTTGATGATAATTTGTGAAAGGAATGTTTACAAAAATTAAATAAATTTTTCTTTGATTTTTACATTTCACAAATTATTGATTTCTAAATTATTAATAATTATTCTTTACTGTTAAAAATTGATGTCATTTCTTTCTTTAAATTAAAATAAAATATTCTTCAGGGGAATGATGCCATCGCAAAAGGCAACAATTTTTAGAAATGATCAAATTTAATTTGATGATTTGTTGTTATCTTATTTTTTTGAAGTACATGTTAAACTTGCAAAAACGTTTGTTTCTTGAAGCCTGTATATATAGAATATTAGGTACTATGAAAGTTTTAAATAAATGTAGATAATTATCTTTTGGTAAAAGTGTTTTTTTTTTTCCATCGCCCTTTTTCCCCCCATTTTGTACATAAAATATTAGAGTTGACATGGTATTTATCCTGTGATGAAAATGAATTTTTTTAACACTATATTTACATCAAGTTTGCCTACCTACACTTAAAATTCGAATGAATATTTTATTTTACTGTGGAACAGTTACTGAATGAAAATGAATTTTATTTTTACAATGTATTGCATATAAATACTTTACATAGATATATGTGTTTTAAAATATTATGGAGCATTTAAAGATATTTGAAATGTTTCTAATAAAATAACATTTTCCATCTTTGACTGTCTGATTAACTTAGTAATTATTCTTTAAAAATGTTTGGAATTTTTTTTTTAGAAATGATTGTCAAAAGTAATAAAAGGAAATACTATTTCATTTTTTAGTTAAAGAAATGATTCATATTAACATATAATTTTCAGGATACATTCATTGTAATGTGATTATCCATTATTATGAGTTATTTAATTACACATATAAAGAACATATTCCGGTCTAATAATTAACTAAATGATTATAATGAGTTATTTCTACATGCATTATCTGTTTTAATACCTTTCTCTAAGTTGCAGTCACTATAGCAAGTGCTCTTTAAGCACATTAAAATTAATAAAGAGTTACCTTCAGTCATGCATGTGTACAGAATGCTTAAATGCCCTTGTTATATTAAGCATCAAAAAAGAAGTTGCAAAAATTTGTAACAATTCTGAAAAAAAAATGCACTAAATAAACATGTGTTTGTAATTTTACTCATTAGTACAATGTTTTGCAGAACTGAATAGTTTTCTATTGGAAATTGCACTTTTATATCTGGATTACTAAATATAATGCATGGGTATGCGACACTTGAATCACAAATTAATGTTATTAATGCTAGTATGAACTATATTAAAAGTTTGCATTACAATTTTTTATGACAAATTGAATACTTTTTTTTAATTGTCTTTGTATAAAGTGTCTTTATAGAGCAAGAGCCCACGACCGCCAGACCTTCGTTATTTTATAAAAGCTGAAAGTTTTTCTACGGTTGTCACCAACACAGGTAAGAACGATCAGCGAGTATGGAGTTTGGATTGTGGTTACTTGGGCAGGTAACAGGTAGTAAAGGTGTATAAAATAGTACCTCACTTTCTATAAAGTATAAAGCTCAATTTTTTTATATTTTCTTCGGAATAACATAAGAAATCACGTCATCCATTGCCGGACACTTAGTATGGTTAGAACTCCCTGCCAGACACCCCTGAACTTTAAAAAAATAAAATAAACTTTCGTTATAGTATAAAAGCTGAATTTTATATATGTTACTTAGAGGCCTATAAAAAAATGTTACCCCAAAAGCCAGACAGTTTTAATGGTTTTTACATCTAGCCAGACACATTCAAAGTCCGCTGTCGCGAGTACAACGCAACAGCAATTCAAGCTGGTGTGAGTGAGATAGTGTTTAGTCTATTGCGATCGTTCCCCGCGCACCATCACTTTTATAAGGTATTATGTATTGAACTGTTATGACTTCAACCTACGTTTTGTTAATGATATTTGTACAGTTTTTTGTGTGAAACGAAAGTGTGTAACGAAGGTCAAAAAGACACAATAGTACGCACTCTATTAACCACGTGAACATTAGCCATTCGGCCTGCCGAATAGTTGGTGAAAGCAGATTTAAATAGCCACGCGCACAAACATTTCGTTATAGTTGATTATTCCACTGTTGGATGTATTGTAATTGTGCTCAGTTTTGAGAGTAAAAGAGAGTTGGAATAAAAAATGACGAATAAATGTTGATCTGAGCTAACCGCCGTAGTTTTTCTTCGAAAGCAGATTATAAGTGTAGTTTTAGTAAAAAAGATTATCATGGAAAATACATTAATTTGTTTCGTTTGTAATAAAAGTGATGGTAAAATAATATTGTTCTCAGAGGAAACATTAAGAAAATGCCGAACTGTTTTGAAAATCAGAAAAAAGTATAACCTAAAATACAAAGACATTATTTTGCCTGACGAATATATTGGCAATGGTTATCACCGACAATGCTATAAGGCATTTACAGGAGTTATGAAAAAGTACTTAACTTCTAAACCTGTAAATTCTACAAAAAACAGTGAAAAACAAAAATCAGTCAGTGTATCTGCATACAATAGTTCTCCAACCCCGCCGTTGATACCTGAGTTGACCGCAGAACCATCTTGTTTACAGTCTTTAACAACAGAATCTTCAATAATATCCCAGTCAAAATTAATTTCTAATTTTATAGAATCAAAACCTACAACTTTTCAAGTAAATCGTCATTTACAGAATTTACCTACAGAATCTTCATCAATATTGCAACCAAGTTTAATTTTTGATTCAATTAAACTCCAATCTACAACTTCTCAAGAAAATATTGAAATTTTTGAACCAGATGTTAGTGATAATAATGATTCAACTGAGGATGCAAATATTCTGAACGAAAATGATGCTAGTACTAATAATTATCAAATTGTTTGTGTGTTTTGCAACAGGGAACATAAGAAATTACATTCAAAAATGCTCCCACTTCATAAAGCTGATACCAACCAATTTAAATCTAGTGTACTACCCAACATCGAAGGTCAAGAAGAATATGCGGAATTATTAAATAAATTGAAAAATTTTTCTGGTCCAAAAATATCTTATCATACCGAATGCAGAGTTAATTTTAATAATAAAATATCCTTTTCAAAAAAACCATCCAGTAAAAATGATTGGCACTGTCATCGGGAATATCACCAATTAGCGTTCAATGAAATAAGTCGCATCATCGAGGAAGACGTAATTAAGAAAGGGCGCTGTTATTTATTAGTATATTTACATGAACTGTACATTGATTCATTGGAGAAGATCTATGAAGAAAATTCTGTTGAAATAAATTCTATTTTTACGGCACACCACCTAGAAGAAAAAATTTTGAAAACATTTTCTAAGAATATCAAATTTTTTACTATTCGTAATAAAAAACTAATAGCACCCAATTATTTACAAGCAATAGATGATACAATATTTGAAAACTTACTAACTGAAAATACTTTGCAAAAAGCTGCATTAATTTTAAGAAAATTAATACTGCAAATGGAAAAAAATAAGTTACCGATTAAAAATATCACAGCACAGCATTTAATGTCAGGAGAAGTTTCGATACCACCACAATTACTAGACTTTTACTTTATCCTTCTAGGTGGATGTAATAAAAAACGGGAAAAAAGCATGAAATGTGCTCGTCAAGTTCATTCTTATTCTCAAGATGTCATCTTTGCAGTCCATAATGGTCATGTGAAAACGCCAAAGCACATCATGTTAGGTATGACTTTAAAGAGCTTAACAAGCAGTAGGAAAATTATTGACATTATTAATCGATACGGTCATTGTATAAGTTATCAGGGCATCGAGGAACTTGAAACTGAAACAACGTATACTTCTTTTGAACAATCCAGTTTATGCCCAGAAACGATTAAAAAAATCCTGAACTTTTTACTGGTGTGTCATATGACAATTTCGACCGTTTTGTGGAAACTGCAAACGGAAAGGATATTTTACATGATACGGTGGGTATTATTTACCAGAACATCGAGGCCAATACAACCGAAGAATCTGAGATGCCCAAAGAACTTAACATGTCCGAAGTGCTGATTACAAATAATGAAAATAATTTACCATGTACAACAAAAAAAAGAAGAAGAACTTTTGAAGCCTTATCTACAGAAGAGATTCCGTATCCTAAAAAACCGAAAATGACGAGTGAACTGCAATCAACCATTGATGATACAGAAATTATACTCTCAACAAACTCGCAATTATACACGGAAATTGACAATATATGGATGATTAGTCATGTTATGCAGCTACCTGACGTTCCTATGTTGGTTGGTTTCAATAGTCGGATTTATAAGAATGATAGCCCGCAGCAACTTATTTCTTATTTAACCCCAATCAATGCATCACCAACCAGTACATCTATAGTTCTAGAAACTATGGAACAAAGTAAAAAAATAGCTGAAGATTTACATCAACGTTGCATCCAGGTTACGTACGATCTTGCGATTGCAAAAGTAGCGTTTCAAATACAAGCTACGGAAAAACCTAAATTTGATAATTTATTTATACATTTAGGACCATTCCACATTATGATGGCTTATTTTAAAGCAATCGGTAAAGTAATTAGTGACTGTGGGTTAACAAATGTTATGGTTGAGAGTAGTTTGCTGGCAAGTGGTTCTGTGAATGGTTTTCTTGACGGAAAGCACTTCAACCGCTGAAAAAGATTGCATCCTCTAGTAGCATTGGGATTAGAAGTTCTAAATTTTAAATCATTTTTACAACATGATAATATAACATTAACAGATGATATGATAGATGAAGTGAAAAGACTACAAAACTGTGAAATATCGTCATTTCATATTGAAAATGAAGATCTGAAAGAATTGATGAATAATTACAATATTTTCAAGCAACGATGTTTCAATGGTGAGCATGGTAAAACTTCACAATTTTATTTAATTTACATCAACCTTATACATCATTAATTGGACCTGTCACGGAGCATTCGCACTGGGGATTTTGAACTTTTAATATCAACGTTGCCTAAAATTACAAATTTATTTTTTATATGCAACCAACAAAATTATGCCCGGTGGACCGTAAAATATTATGATAATTTGCTGAATGTTGCAGAAACCCATCCTGACTTATACGAAGGATTTAAACAAGGTTGCTTTGGTATTAAACGGACCAATAAACCATTTTCTAGTCAACCGATTGACCTGGTATTAGAGCAAACTATAAATGCAGACGCTGCTAGAAGGCTCACAGGTGTTATACACTTCACTAATTCAATTTCGGCACGTCAACGGTGGGCTCGTAATCATGATGTTAGGTCTACGATTATAAGTCAAGTTTATCTAGAACTAGGACTGCAAACTCATCAAGATGTTTCAACAGACTTAAATCTCCATAATATCCGGAAAAATACCAAACAATTGAGACAATTTATCGCTACCTTCGATCAATTTATTAATCCCTTCAGCTCAGAAGTGCCCAAAGACCAACTGATAAATATTTCATCTGGAAAATCCGCATCACCACCAGTAGAGGCATTCCTTCTAAATATTGAAAAAAATGGAGATTATCATCGTAAAACATTTTTTTCCGAATGTTTATCAGATATCAACAGATTTGAAAAAGCTATAAAAAAATATCCATTGACAATTTCTCCAAAGATTTTGAGAAAAAGAAGAAAGTTCAAGTAGGTGGTAAACTTCAAGAAGTTAAAATCCAAAGAGATTTATTTGGACGTATGCTGGGTATCTCTATGGATTACAATGTAGACATTTCAAAGATTTTGTCTTATCCAATTACCTCAGTACCCTTGTCCATGTGCCATTTGGATGGCACTATTTGTAAGACCGATAAATCTGCTCTAATGAAATGCCTAGAGAAAGAGGTCCAGCATGAGCAACCACATCATATAGATGTTCTAATAATTGATGGTTTTTTCCTATTGCATACAATGAAAAATGTTCCAAAAACATTTGGAAATATTTCAAAAAAATTGTTGCAAATGGTCACTCAATTACAAGCATCTAGAATTGACGTGATCTTTGATCAATACTTTAAACCCTCGATCAAAGATTACGAGCATTCCCAACGGTTAGAATATGCGCAATTAGAGTACACCATAAGTGGGCCTGAGCAAATTCGATCAAGTGACTTCGCGAAAGAGCTGAAAAATTAAAATTTTAAAGAAGCTCTGGTTGATTTTTTTATTTCACATTGGGCTACTGATGAAGTGGTGCCCTTTATTGGCAACAAAATTATACACATAAATTTCAGAAAATGCCATTCCTTCACTGTTAATGAATCCAACAAAGTTGTCTCAAGATTGGTTGAAGAGTTGTCATGCCCAGCATATGAGGAAGCAGATACAAAGATAGTATACCATGCATGTAACATCAATTATCCGGCAGAAATAGTAATCAGAAGTACTGATACTGATATTGCTGCAATAATGCTTGGTAACATGCACCACCTTAAAAATCAGTCGGTTGTTTGGATGCTTACGGGTACAGGAAATAATTTAAGGTATGTGGACCTAACCAAAATACACGCAGAGTTGGGACAGTTAATTTATCAGAGCTTACCTGGATATCATGCCATCACAGGATGTGATTTTAATCCTGCATTCTTCAGAAAAGGAAAATTAAAGCCTTACAAAATATTAAAAAAATTTCCAGAGTACCAGGAAGCTTTCAAGAACTTCGGTAACAGCGAATTAATGGAAAATACAGATGAACAGCAAAACTTCTTTAATATTATTCAGAGATTTATATGCAATGCATACAATGCCGGTAATGCAATTGATGTTGATGCCGCTCGACTTCAAATGTTCATCGACTCGTATACAGTCTCTGATGTAAAAGAAGCTTTTGACCGAAAGAAGTTGCGAAAGTTTGACGCTAGCAATCTACCACCTTGCAAAAGCGAGCTATTGCAGCAGTTTCTGCGAGCAAACTATATATGTACCATTTGGAACAATGCTCATCTGAAAACTCCAACCACATATCAACCAGCCAATAATGGCTGGATATTGGAAAATAATAAATACCACTTTAAATGGTTTGAAGGGGATCAACTACCAAGTTATGTGAGTGATTCCCTCAAAACTCAATCAGGTATGTAATTATTATGTCTAATTATTGTACATAATTTTTTAATTATTCATAATTGTATAAACTTGCTTAATTTTTATCAGAAACTGATGGAGAATGCGATATTGATGAAAATCAAACAACGGACGGGAGTAGTAGTGACGAAGATGGAAATATCGACGACAATGATGAAAGTTTTAGAAGTGATTAAATATTTTTTTACATGTAATAATACTTTTTTGTACTTAGTAATAATAAAATAAAAAAGTGGCAGTTATAGAGACTACCGATAGAAGTGAAAACTTATAACTTTTAGTATTAAAATTTGAAATTTCATAATGTTTGAATTAAAATTATCAACATCAATCTGGTTATCACATCTATTGACACTCCGAGCAACTACTAAATGCATGTTTATATGGTTTTTATTTTTCAAATATATTACGGGCTGTACAAGATAATGACGAAATATAAATAAAATTCAATTGAAATAACAATTAATATACAATCATATTATTTATGGATAGTATTTATATTTACTTAAATTTCATGTACTTGATTTTTAACTTCATTTTAATTGTTTCCATCATTGTCATCATTATGTTAACAATACTTAGACTTTTTATACTTTTAATTATTTTATTTTGTTCTAAAAAAGATACAATAGGCTTATAGTAACTAAAGTAAGAAAGGGAAATGTTTGATTCAAATTTATTTAAGTATCGCTTAAAAACCGCATCGATCTTCGTTTTATATTTTGTAAAATGTGTATCTGAATTTTCGATCATTAAACATATTTAAATTAAGTGTTTTATTTAGAAATTCAATTAGTGGTAGATTTTTATCATCTGCAAAGTTAATATTGAAGTCTCCACTTAAAATCATCAGTACATTGTCATATTTTTCGCCAAATCTCTTTTCGAGTATTTCAGAACCTTTTTTTTTGTATAAATCATCACGTTTTCGAATAAAAATTGTTGTATCTGTCTCATACATTTTCCAGGTGAAATATAAACGGCAACCATTAATATGTATTGCCCATTCTCGGAATCGCAACGAGCGATGCACAGTATATACACGTTGGACTTTTCACTAAATCCATTCAACTTCACTTATAAGATATACACAGCACTATACGTCAGCTGTATAGCTACAGATATACTGCTATAAGTATGTCGGTGGCGCGAACGCACGAGATTTCACCCATCCAGAAAGTGTCTAAGGAGAACAGCACACTGCGCGTGCGCCAGTCAGAGCATGTCGGTGACGCGAACCCATAAGATTTTCCCCTATCAATAAGTGCCCAATGCCGCTAAAGAAGTTTTCACTTCAATAATGTTTAAAATATAAGATGCTTATGAACGTAATAAAATTATTTTTTCATTGGATTTCTTAAGCGATCGCAATAGACTAAACACTATCTCACTCACATCGGCTTGAATTGCTGTTGCGTTGTACTCGCGACAGCGGACTTTGAATGTGTCTGGCTAGATGAAAAAACCATTAAAACTGTCTGGCTTTTGGGGTAACATTTTTTTATAGGCCTCCAAGTAACATATATAAAATTCAGCTTTTATACTATAACGAAAGTTTATTTTATTTTTTTAAAGTTCAGGGGTGTCTGGCAGGGAGTTCTAACCGTACTAAGTGTCCGGCAATGGATGACGTGATTTCTTATGTTATTCCGAAGAAAATATAAAAAAATTGAGCTTTATACTTTATAGAAAGTGAGGTACTATTTTATACACCTTTACTACCTGTTACCTGCCCAAGTAACCACAATCCAAACTCCATACTCGCTGATCGTTCTTACCTGTGTTGGTGACATCCGTAGAAAAACTTTCAGCTTTTATAAAATAACGAAGGTCTGGCGGTCGTGGGCTCTTGGGCTATTAACATGTTGATCTACTTTTTAAAAATTATTATACAATATTAAGGGAATGTTTCATCAGAAAAGGTGCAATAATTATCAGAAATTCAATTTAATTATCTTTAGTCTTAAATATATTTTTCTTCGTATTGAATTACATATAATTTATAAAAAATAATAGTATGATTTATCTATAAACAGTAGATGGCTCCAAAATATAAGTTAAACTTGTACAAATTTTTTTAAAAATTTACTTCTTTAAGCTATTGTTTATCTCAAATTGATAAATAATATCCATTATATTTATCTGATGAAAATGCATTTTATTTTTACAACACAAGGATTGCAAATAAGACAGAAGTAATTCAACACAATATATATAAATGAATAGTTACATAAAATTTCCATTCACAATTTCTACTAGTTATGTCTCTTGACCAGGTATTTATGTTTAACATTAAATACTCCAGTTCCATTTCTTGCAAACTTAAAACTTATTTGAAGAAATGTACTCTCTCTATGTTATTTTGTTATCACTAATATTGAATGAAAAGAGTATCCCTTTACATATAATTATATTTATACTTTAAAAAAAATGGAAGATAAAACAACATCAGAAAAAAAAGATACAGAATTCTCTCTGAAATTTAACATTTGAAAATATATTAATAAAGATTAAAATCATTATTACATCAACAAGTTACCAAAATTTATTATGAATAAATTGAGTTCCATTCTAATCAAAATCACAGTTTCTACAACTTACAAGAAAGTTAATTAACTAATTATAGCATTGTTTTACCAGGACAATCTTATCTCAAAAATATCAGTGATTTTGGCCAATTAACCCCTTAACAATAATTTTGAAAAAGATTTTCTGTATTTCTCTTCGCAATAATTATAAAATTGATCCAAATACTTTTCTTTGGTCAATATTGGTAAGTAACTCATGCAACAAATTTATTCAGGACTTATAAGCAGGATAATGTCAATATACATGAGTCTTTTAGACTTTTATATTTATGTAAAAATAAATATAATGATATAAAATAAATCTAATCTATAATGATAAATCTTCTACATATTGTGCAAACACCAATATAAATGCATATTTGTAATAAATAGTAAAAAAAATTGCACATCTCTCTCTGTGATAGGTTTATACCACACAGTCAAACTCTGAAAAACAGATGCGTTAATCAATATCACACAAATATGTTACAATTTTTATTTTTTTGTAAAAGAACTATGGATTAAAAAATGACTATTTTATTTTGATCAAGTAGTTGTGAGCAAGACTTTAATTTTCAATATATAGATGCAAATTTATTCTATTATACACATTTTAGTTTTAAAACATTAATGCCTTAATTTTTTACCATATTTGTAATTCAATTCTTGATAAATTATATCTTTTGTCTAAAATAGTGCAGCGAATAGACTTTTAAAATGCTGCACAATTTTTTTACGTGTAATTTTACAAATGGTAAATGATCATTTTGATTTCTAATGTTTGGAAATGGTACTTGATTCACATCATTTAGTGTAAACATTAATGAAGCTGTAGTAAATTAAGATATTTTTCCATTTTTGTAGTGAATACTTCTCAAACATGTTTTTTTTTTCTTTTTCCCAGTAATATTGTAAAATTATAAAGTAAAATAAGTTTTAAAAAATACTTGTTTTTGATATGACATGTATGGTTACATATCAGATTCTTGTGTTCTAATTTTAGATAATTAAATACTTACGTACCTCTGTTACTACTCTGAAGATGCGTAAAATAAGTAAAACTTAAGTTAAACATTATATGTTCACAATATAACTTCATTTAAAATACACAAAAATTTGCTTAAGTAAACTAACATACTTTACTTTCTTATGTATGTTCTCTATATGATTTTATTTAAAATAAACAAAAATTTGCTTTGAAGTATTTACATGCTTGTGAAAGTCTACATCTCTCCAAAATCCATTTTGAATAGGTTTCTTTCGTGAAGACAAAAATAGTGAGAATAAAGCTTGGTTTAAGCTGGCGTCGGTATTAAAAATATTCTTCAAAGTAATTGTATACATAATAACCAGTGAGGAGATTGTTTATAATCCTTACGTTTCAACATGCTTTCAAAACACTCACATTTTACACTGGTATATGAAAAATGTGATTTTTTTTCCTCAATCATATTTTCATTTATTGATTGATCAACCATTTTAGCAAAATGAGACATTTTTAAAACTACAATGTGAAACTGCGATAACAAAATAGTCCTACGATAGTAGAAAACAAACCGCAGCGTAATCACGTAACACAGTTTTCACGTGATCGTGACGTCACATGAATTTAGTCCATTGGGAAACCGGAACTTATTTTGATTTTCCAATAACTATTTAAAATTTACCATATTTATTCAACTTATTACAAGTTTTATTTTGAGAAATTCGAAATTTTTTTTGCTTGTTTGATAGAACCATATGTGGCCTGCAGCCGTCCGCGTGCGCTGCACACCTGCTAGGATCGGCCCTGCATACACATCGGCTAATTTTTACTTGCCTGAACAGCATTTTTACCTTTTAGATAATAAAAAAGTAAAATATGCCGAAAATTCTGCTTTTCACTCTCCATATTTGAAAGGGAACCAACCAAAAACTACTGCATAGAATCATTTGGACTTTTTCACAAGTGTTGGAATTTGCATATTGGTATTTATCTTGTAATCTTTGAATGTCTAATTTGTATGGCAACGGTAAAACCAGATTGCTCCCACTATTTATACTGGTGCATCTGGCACCATAGTTTGAAGAGAATGAATTGCGTAACATTAAAGATGTGAACTGCGGAAGACTTTCTTCTTGGTACACTAATAAGTCCGTACAACAAGCAAGCCTTGCTACAGCAGCTCTCAAAACAGATTATTATGCGGCTTAAGTGTGAAGTTGGGAGTGGAAAAAATACAATTATATCCCCAATCGGGGGAAAAACGAAATTACTTTCCGAACAACCCAATATTACAAAATAAGGGAAAATATTGCAAAATTCACAATTATGAACTTTCAAGTAAAATATCTGACACACAATAACACTGAAACTTAATTTCAACTCTTACATTCGTTAAGCATGCGCACACAATCTACTTTAAATAATTTAAATCCAGTTAATTTTTAAAAATATTACAAACATAATATATTGTAACTATGACATTAAGTGCCAACTTTTTATATGAATGCAGTGGGGGGGGGGGGCCAGCTCAGGTGCAGGTGTCGTCCGCGTCACTTGACCATGGTTCAAAATTACGCGGAACGTCGCCCAAAGCCCTCGTGTTGCTAATCAGTGCGACGTTAATATTCTCTCACTCACTCACTTTATATGAATTCAGTAGCAGAGAATTAACCACGTTTTTACTTTTTGGAACGCATTATAGAAGAATGCCTTAGTTTCAGTTCCAGCACAAATAACTTTTTTTTTATTTTGCACCACAAGAATACAACATGAAACCTACTCAAGACATGAAAATATATATATAAATTAACTACATCAATCATATCACACACACGCACCATGTTGAATATCATGTCACCTCTGTGACCACCGCCATGTCGATTCTCTGAAAAGCGAAAATTGCCACTTTCAAGAATGCTAGGGTGCATATATATAGGTGCCAAACGCCGTCTAAAGAGGATTTCACTAACTAATACTCGCTACATAACAATTCTGAATGAAAAAAATTCAATCGTCAGAAAACTTAGATTATCAAGATTAAATATGACAAATCAACAAACACTGTTGTAAATCATATGGATCAAGTGGTCTGAGAGGATGAAGCGCAGCTGTCACTCCTGAAGATACCACGTGATCTATATATACCTAAATTATTAACGAAACAAAAAGAAATAATAATCTTGGCTTCGGCGTTGCTTGATGTATGTGCCGTTGTTTCCTTGGGTAATATATTTACATAGATTTCGGTCTAACTTGAATAATTAAATTGTTAAAGATTTTTTTAAATTTATTGCTACAAATAAATCCAAGAAAAGACATCAAGGACACCAGATTATTTATAGATACAACACGCACCATATTTACTAATGGGTTCCGAAACCCGGGACTTCCAGATTAGTACACTGGGAAGGTTCTGTGCTAAATAATTTGGATTATTATCTTCGGACATTTAAAAGTAGTGTAATTTTCTGTTTAAAATTTAAAATCGGAATCTATTGATAAAGTAAAAGCTAAGCAAAAGGCTGATCGTTTTGCATGTACAAAGTTTATTAATAAAGCCAACCTTTTCTTGGAAACTTTTGATATCAAAAAAGAAACTGATTAAGAAAAATACTCTGAATATTTGTTGAATTTAGATGGTAAGCAAATAGTGCTCCAAACCCTTTATAAAGAAGTAGAAGATTTAATTTTAGATAAAGCCTCGTTTGAAGCAGATATCGAAAGCTCTCTTGAATATAAAGAGCTTATAAATTAAATTTCAAATTAAGAGTAAAATTAATAAGATTCATCTTAACTAACAAGCTGTTGATTCTAACGGTGATAATGGAGTTAAATATGAGAATTAATAATCCTGTATTGTCTGTTAATTTGCCAAAGCTTCGAATTCCTAATTTTAGTGGTGATTTTTGCACTTATCTTGAATTTATCAATAGCTTCACAAATTCTATTGGTGTTAACGAGTCATTAAGCTATGATGACAAACTATTTATTTAAAATCCTTTTTATCTGGTGAAGCTTCAAAAAATGTTCCGCTTTTGCCCTAACCGAAGAGAATTATAAATCACATGTTTAAATCTTTTGAAGGATAGATATGGCAGACAGGCCCATTTAATTAGCTGTTTATGAATAAGCTTTTGGAGATTGCTCCTGTAAAATTCTCCTTTAACTTAAAAGGGTTAAGAAAATTGCACGATGAAAGTGAAATAAACATAAGAAAGTTAGACTCCATGGGAATCGCATCGGAAAATTATGGTCATTAACTATACTGATTTTGCTTAAACAACTTCCACATGATCAAGTTGTAAGAGTTCCATCGTCAAAAAAACCTCTAAAAAGATAAATGATGTTAAGGAATTAAGGGATTTCATTAAATCTGAAATTTTTAATATCACGAGTCAGCAAACCTTCTCGGAAAGTCCCAGAAAGTTCTTGACATTATCCACGAAATTTCTCTAATCAATGACATAGCTTAAATTTAAAAATAACTTTCCTTCGTCTGCCGCTTTATAATTACGGGAGTTAAAAGTGTGTGCATCTTTTGCAATTAAGATACACACACTGCAATAGGATGTCAAGCCTTTACTAATGAGCAAAATTGTTACAAATTAAAGAAAGAGGGAAGATGCTATTGGTGCATGATATATACAAGCATTTAATAACCCAGTGCAAGATAAAAATTACACGTGAAACTTGCCAGACTTCTGCACAATTTCCTGTTTTGCCCTAAAACTAAAATTAAAACGCCACTTCTAAATGATAAAAGAGAAACACCCGAAATAGATCATATAAAAAAAACCTGAAACAGAAACTCATGGGAAGGAAATATTAATGTCTTCTGTTTTAAAATCTCAAAATTCACCTGAAAACTATGTGGCATTACTTTAAACGGCTAAAGTTTAGGTTGCAAATGGTTCTAACAAAGTTATGGCTAGGCTTTTACTTAATTCAGGATCGCAAAAAAAATCTTTTGTACGTAACAATTTATATGAGGCGTTAAATTTAAAACCATTAAGACAGGAAATACTTTAAATTTCTATCTTCTGGAATCGAAAGCCACTTGTAAAAATAATTAAATGAAATGAAAAAATAAAACAAAAAAAACTGATCGCGTGACTCGATCCTTGGCCGGCCGCTTTGTAAGCAGGTACCCTATCATCTATGCCCCTGCGTCTCTGACGCTAATGAAAATTTAATTGTATATAAGCTAAGCACGAATTTCTAAGGCTATTTTCTCTGAATTGACGGGCCATTCGGCGCTATTACATTGAGATTTGAATACCCTAAAGGATTACTACTATTACACAAAGTCCCGTCCCCAAATGAATTTCTTTAGTCGTGCCCTCAACTTGTGAAATGATTTTTCCTGATTTTTGATAATAAGCTGAAAAGATACATACGAAAAGTTGATTGAATGGTTAGGGCACTACCCTCTAACATTCAAGTACGAAGACTTTTTAGGTTCTAAACAAAATTTAAGAGAGAGAGAATAGGTATAATTCTGCATTAAGGAATTCAAATCATTCATACATGGTACCAAAAGCGAATACTTCAGTTTTAAAATAATGAAAAATATTTATTAAAAAAGAATAAATTTGAAGGAAATATATATATATATTCATTAACATGAAGAAAGAATTTTTGTCTCTTTGAAAAATTTGGCCTAATTATCCAAATTAAAATTTGCTTCCAATGACGCAATTAAAATATTTAGAATAAATTAATTATATCCATTTCATTAAAATTACATAATATGACTCACTATCACTAAAAACATGCATTTCCGCAATCCTTACATTATCAATACGTACATGAGAAGACCCTTATCGGTAAGAAGAGGGGGGCATGAGCTTTCCACCCCCTTTCTCTTGCAATCGTCCAATTAGTTCTAATTAAAATTATATGACTCGCTACCGCTAAAAACATCAATTCCCCAATCTTATCTAATCAGTACAGAGATGAAGGAGCACCTTATCGTTTGAGGGGGTGAAATTCCCATCCCTTACTCTCGCCCAATCCACTTGTTCCAGAAACGGCAAATTTTAACTACTTTCAGCACATTTCATTACACGAAAACAAATCACTTCGCTTTTTTGCCACTTTAAGACTTCCCTTTGTGTGTGTGATTCCAATCTCTCTTCCAGAAAATGTTAACTTAAAACTTTTTTAACTATCGCGAAAAGCTCTAATGAGTTTTTTTCTTTTTTGGTTTAGATCAGTGGTTCTCAAACTTTTTTAACCCATGGACCCTATTTGTAAACAAAACTTACCCACGAACGCCTTTTTATAGTCAAAACTTGCCCACAGACTCCGTTTTATAAACCAAACTTTCCCGCGGACCCCCAAATGAAAAAGCTACGTAAATGCATTGTATAAAAATTACAAATTGGAAAAAAAAACATTTCGTTGGAGAATTATTTATTGAAATTATAACTTTCGTTTAAAATAAAATAAAAATTGACTTAGATGAGCTTGATGAGATACGTTAAGAGTAAATTTATGTCCGGCTAAATGTTTGTGAGTAGCAATCGCAAATCTCCACGAGCACTAATTTCCAATCGGTATAATTTTTCCCCCCTTTTTTTTGTGGTGAGATTTATAATGGCACTGAATCCACGTTCTAACAAATAGGAAGACGGTGAAGTAGCCAACAACTTCTGTACAATAACCCATAATGCAGGATATAAAATTGGGATCTGTTTTTGTAATCAGAATTTGTGGTATCTTTGTTCAAGTCCCTCATTTGTGGATATTTTAATAAGATGTTCCTGTATTAGTATGGATTCATTTGTGATTGGGATCCGAGTTTGTCCACGCGCAAAAGAGTTCAACACCCAGGCGAAAATATCCGAGTGAATTATTGTTGCTTATTTAAATTTCTATAAAAATAAAAATGGATCAAAATATATTTTATTTCATATTAAACCTTGCATGGACCCCCTGACGTTGCTTAGAGACCCCCAAATTAATTTCAATTTTCCACGGACCCCCTGAACAATATCAGGGATCCCTGGGGGTACGTAGGGACCACTTGGGGAACCACCGATCTAGATGGAAGAATGAGTATTTGATAAATTTAAGATCAACTCATTTTTCTCAGTTTATTTAAAAATACTTCCTAATTCAAAGTTAATGATGTTTTGATCAAAGATGATCAACTACCAAGAAATTTCTTGAAATTGGGACAAATTCTTGAAATATTTCCCAGTGGATATGGCAAGGCGAGGATTTTGCAAATTCTAAAAAGACGTCTAGATTTTAAAACATCTTGCACAATTGTTGCATAATTTAGAAATCAAGGACTAATAATGAAATTTTGAGGTCATTGTAAGTATCAAGTTTCTCGTACTCATTTTCTTGAATGATCTAATAGTTAGTAATGTTATTTTGAATGTGTTTTATAATGCGCATTTTTTTGAAGTGAAATTTAATATTTTATTCCTAACTGTTGCTTTTAGCTAGAATAATTCTTGAAAATTAAGTATATATATGTATATTATATATATATAATCGAACTCTTTTTTTATCATATATATATATTCTCAATGTGTATATTGTTACAGGAAAATCTTCAGTTCTTGATCTCATTTATTATTGGCCATGTGTTACCATTTAATTTTCCTACTTCAAGTTACTTATTACGAAATTAGAAAATTTACAATGCAATACTTTAAACTTCCCTTGCCCATGGTGTTTAAATTTTATATGAAACCCTTTTTTCTAAAATTTCAGGTTATATTCTCTTGTTTAAGTGTTAATTCTTATTAAATGTTTTGAAAATTGGTAGAATATTTGATTACTTAATTTGTAAAATATTTCGTAAATTTAATTTTGTGCCAGAAGTAAAAAAATGTTCAATTTTAAATGCTTGAAATACAGGAAAATTTTATAAACCCTCTGGTTTATCTGGGGGCAGAATGCTGTGGAGTCATTGGGATCATCGGTTCTCAACGTGGGCGATAACGCCCCCTTGTGGGCGTTTGAGGCTTTCAGGCTGGCAATAAAAGACCCAAAGAAAATTAGGGGGCGTTGGGAAGGAACGGAGGGGTTTGGGCAGATTAACCAAATATACTTGTAGTTCAAAAAGGCTAAAAAACACGCTGATTATGTACTAACAAAAATAAACTTTAAAACTGTTTACCTAATGTTAATTGTATGCATTTAAATCATTTCCATATCACATGTACGAAAATTCACATATTTCGGTAGTTTGGGAAGTGGATGAAGAACTTAAAGATTACATTATATATTCAGACCTACATTAAATTGAATAATATAGTTAATTCTGTAGTGCACGTGTTGTCTTCCTCTGTGAGCAATAGGAAAAATGTTTCGTCCACTGCATTTCATTACGTATATTATCCAAGAAACATAATTAAATATGTTAACCAGGAATTAACGAGTGATTCTTTAAAGGCTGTAGCTGTAAATTTATATTTATTTTGAAAGCAATAGTTATTATAAATTACTTCGTATCATCAAAACCCCTGTCTGTCTTTATAACAGGTAAGCTAAAACTTTTATTCCACTCTTTTAATTGAAGAAGAAATTCAGTAGCGTTTTTCAATTCCAACAATATCCTATCTATGATTAAAATATGTATTACATATTATAATATATTTGTGGCAATAGCTATTTTAAATTCGTAAGTAAAAAAAATTGGGATTAAAAATTTAATTTAATTAAAAAATATATTCTGCTAGTAATAGAATATTTTTTGAAATGTAACTCGTTTTCACCATGTATTATGTACAATCTTATGAATGAGAAAATTAATGTCATTGGGGTAAAAGCGTGGGGGGTGCTCTATATTAATTGTAATAATTTCTTAATGGTTCTATTCCGAAATGCTGCATCAGTGTAAAAATGTAAAACAAAGCACCCCACGCTTTTACCCCAATGACATTAATTTTCTCACTAATCATTTTATTCTTATATTAAGAATTGATTTTTTACTTTTTAGTTCGATTAAAGAAAAAAGCGTGTTTTTTGGTTTCTTTAAACTATCATTTATTCTTCATTTTTTAGTTCGATCAACAATAAAAGCATGCATTTTTAGTTTATTAAACTATCATTTATTTATTGATGAATTAATCTTAAATAAGCCATTTTTTAGAATCTGGAATACCCATTGGCATCCTATAGGTGCGTCGATACGGCCTGGTTTGCAAAATGTAGGATCAGCCAACTGAAGGAAATCTGGAAGAGCTAAGTTTGAAATATTTCATGCGAAAGAAAGTGTTAAGTCAATGATATTTTTCACTAAACAGAACTCAATATTCTCTCTGAAACTTGCCTCAGTGTAAGACAGAAAAGTACATTTTTTGAATCGAAGAGTTTGTGAGAAATTATTCAATCTGGTGAGAAACCTCTAAATCAATTCTAAGCTGTTTTGGTAAAATGGAGCAATGAATGACGCTTCTTTCCATAGATCCGACAAGAGAATTTAGAAAAACAGACTTTATATTTAAGTTTAACGGCTAGAACAGTGCTTCTCAAACTTTCCATATTTGCAATCCAACTTTCAGTCATAATTTTCCTCGCGCCCCCTCATACAACAACAATGTATTGAATGCAATAAAAATGTACTTCGACGCTAAAGCTACGATGCGACTTTAATATTATAAACTGCACATATTATCAATATATGTATTATATTTTGTATATGATAAGCCCATGGAAGTCACTAATAATTACTAAACTTGCTTTTTAACACGCTTTTATAAGTTTCACTTGCATGTAACGGAATCTTAGAACTCGATTTTTACCCACTTAAAAAGATCGGATTCATTCGAAATTTCGCACACTTGTCAAGGACCTATGACAATACAATAATTTCATAATTTTGTTCCATTATCCTTTTCAGAATCGTCAGGAATAAGGATAACCAGATTTGGCGACAATTCAATATACCACATCCAGATTTGGCGACTTATTGCATATATCATTTTTAAATTTGGCTAATAGTTCCATATACCATTTTCAGACATGGCGACTAATTTTATACATCATTTCCAGATTTGGCGACTAATTTCAGATTTAGCGACTAAAAGAATAAGGTGTGACCCTAAAGTGAATGTTTTGAATTTAAAGCTAATTATATATGCAGTATAAAATACACTTGGGGTTGAAAGAAATAAAGCAAACAAAAAAAGTGTTCTGTATCTGAGAAAGTAGAGGGTGTGTGTGTGTTAGCAATTTCTAACCATAATATAAACATTTTTCTGAAAATGAAAAAAAAAGGCTCGTGCATGTGAAAAAAAATAATTTGCGTTCAAACTGCTAAATATTTTTTATTTTTATAAAGCAATACGTTTAGAAATGATGATACGAATTAACATGAAAGGAACACGTTAAAAGGTGAAAAAACGATTGACACTTAAAATGTTACCATGTTTTTATTAACTCGCTTTATTTAATATCTGTTCGGGTGTAATTTTGTAATTGATTTTGAACTGTGTGACTTTCCGAGGAGCTGGAGACTTGAAATTTGGTCCATAGCTCAGAAGTGGATGACAATGCATGAAAATGTGAAAAAAGAAAACAACGAAAAGGAGGAATTTTATAATTTTTAGTCCGTTATAAGAACATTGGACATTAATTTTTTTTTTAATTTGAACTTTTTCTTTTTTACACACTTTTATTTGTTTGACCTGTTCAAAAGAGACAGAATCTAATATAACGATACGGGACTATCCGAGGCCTCGTAAACGGAGAGAATAAATACACTTCAGTCCCGTTAATTAATATCCACTGAAGAGCAAGACTCATTCCACAGCCACGTAATTCCAGCTTCAAATATCAAACTCAAGGATAAATTCAACAATGAATAAATGACAGTTTAAAAAACTAAAAAACACGCTTTTATTGTAGTTTGAACTAAAAAATGAAAAATAAATTATAGTTTGAAAAAAACTAAAAAACACGCTTTTATTGAAGTTTGAAAAAAAATTGGCAGTTATAGAGAATGCCGATAAAAGTGAAAACTTAGAACTTTTAGTATTAAAATTTGAAATTTCATAATGTTTGAATTAAAATTATCAACATCAATCTGGTTTTCACATCTATTGACACTCCGAGCAACAACTGAATGCACATGTTTATATGGTTTTTTATTATTCAAATATATTACGGGCTGTACAAGATCATGACAAAATATAAATACAATTCAATTGAAATAACAATTAATATACAATCATATTATTTTTGGATAGTATTTGTATTTACTTAAACTTCAATGCACTTGATTTTTAACATTATTTTAATTGTTTGCATTATTGTCATCATTAATTTCAACAATACTTTAATTTTTTTGTACTTTCAATTATTTCATTTTGTTTTAAAAAAGATACAATAGGCTTATGGTAACTAAAGTAAGAAAGGACGATTGATTTAAATTTATCTAAGTATCGCGTAAAAACCGCATCTATCGTCGTTTTATATTTTGTAGTACTGAGTTTTCGATCATTGGACATACTTAAATTAAGTGTTTCACTTAGAAATTCAATTAGTGGTAGATCTTTATCATCTGCAAAGTTAATATTGAAGTCTCCACTTAAAATCATCGGTACATTATGCTATTTTTTGCCAAATATTTTATCGAGTATATTTCAGAACCTTCTTTTGTATCAATCATAAAATTTTCGAATAAAAATTGTTGTATCTGCCTCATAGATTTTTGCAGGCGAAATATAAACGGCAACCATTAATATGTATTGCCCATTCTCGGAATCGCAACGAGCAACGCATATTTCGCCTATATCAGAAACATTAACACCAATGCTTCTAGTGAATTTAGTATGTATGTCTATATGTGAAGTAATGAAGTGTGACGTATCTTGAGTATTGTGATAAATACTACGCCTGCTGCTGGAACTTCGGGTCTTTCATAACTTACAACAAAGTTGAAATTCGGAATATCAAGTGGTTCTTCGTTTTTCATACGAATTTCCGACAAAAGCAGAACCATTTGACTTTTTTACGATAGCATCATTTTTAGGTCAACTCCATGCGCATGCAAACTTTGACAATTGAATGAAAATATCGATAATCCTTTTTTGTTGGAGATGATTTCTAGAAAAGTTTCGGTGACCGTATGTAGTGTATTGTTTTGTAACCTTTTCAATTCTAACGTTAGATCCTCTCGATGACTTGTTGATTTTTTATGATGCTTATCTGTTTTTGAAGCATTTAGAGGTGTTCCTGTTCTACCAATCCAAAATTTCCAGCTGCTGCTAATATTTTCTTGAGTAACCAAAAATAAACATTGAATCCTCGTTACTCTTGTTAAAGCTACGTAAACTAATTCTCTAAGATATTTGTGATCGTATTCGTAGACAATGGCATCATAAGTACCTCCCTGCGATTTGTGAATAGTCATTGCCAAAACAGAAATTAGGGGGAAATGTTAAGGATCCAAGCAAATATGAAAAACAGATAGTTAAAATAATCCTAATTCCCTGGCAATATTTTTTCGTAAATTTTTAATAATAAAATCGAATGATATAAAATTACAGATAATCATTTTGCAAAAAATAGAAGAGCATATATTTTATTTTTGACAATTTAAATTAATATATAATGATTTCGAAATATTAAATTTTAAAATAAAATAAAATATTTAATGAAATTAAAGTCGGAGCCGTTTTCATTATTTCAAACTAAAGATTTTAATGATATAAGGTAATAAACTATAATTTTGCCTTTTTAACCATGTTTTAAACTTCAACACGTTAATCTTGAATTGTTATTAGATTTTATAAAATTTTTAAATTTCAAAATCCATGATAAAATTATAATTGAACAACTAGATATCTGTTTTACTACGGTAGTAAGAAACGTCTAAGCCAATGTGAAATACTAATCCGGATTGCGTGATGCATTGCAGAGGTTAAATATTAGAAAATAAATAATACAAACTTTTCAAACGCCAGAATAAATACGAAGATTTAAAGTAATTTTAAATAATATAAAATTTTCAAACGTCAAAATAAATGCGAGTATTTAAAATAATTATCTGTTATTTTTTTTATCTTAAAAATATTAGTATATTTATTTAGTACTCACTATTGTATTTATTTAGTACTCACTAATGATTCTTCAATTAAACGATTCAATTTATAATCAAACAAAAACACTATTTTAATAATGCACAGTACAAACACATTGAACTTTTCACTAAATCCATTTAATTTCCCTTATAAGATATACACAGCACTATACGTCAGCTGCATAGCTATAGATATACAGCTATTAGCATGTCGGTGACGCGAACGCACGAGATTTCACCTATCCAAAAAGTGTCTAAAGCGAACAGCACACTGCGCATGCGCCAGTCAGAGCATGTCGGTGACGCGAACCCATAAGATTTTCCCCTACCAAAAAGTGCCCAACGCCGCTAAAGAGGTTTTCACTTCAAAAATGAAAAATAAATTATAGTTTAAAAAAAACTAAAAAACACGCTTTTATACTGAATCGAACTAAAAAGTAAAAAAAATAATTCTTAATGAAGAATAAAATGATTAACGAGAAAATGAATGTCATTGGGATAAAAGCGTGGGGTGTTCTACAAATGTATCAATTGTTATAATTTCTTACTTCTATTCCGAAAAGCTAAATTAGTGTAAAAATGTAGTACAAAGCACCCCACGCTTTTACCCCAATGACATTCATTTTCTCGTTAATCATTTTATTCTTCATTAAGAATTATTTTTTTACTTTTTAGTTCGATTCAGTATAAAAGCGTGTTTTTTAGTTTTTTTCAAACTATAATTTATTTACTTTAGTATTGATAAATCAATTATTAAATACTTTTTGCAGCACTGATACATTTATAAGTATCTTACATCAGTGTGAATATATATTTTATTTTTATCATAAAAGAATGTATTTTGTTTTGCTTCCTTTCAGTAAATTAATAAATATTTTAAATCTTTTATTTTGGACTTTTCGATATGCTCGAACCACCCACGTAGGGTTATCATGCCTCCCTCCCCCCAGGAGGCGCACCCCACAATTTGAGAAACACTCGGTTAAATATTTTATTTTGGACTTTTCGATATGCTCGCGCCACCCATGTAGGGTTATCGTGCCTCCCTTCCCCAGGAGGCACACCCCACAATTTGAGAAACGCTGGGTTATAATAAATATTTTTTCTCACATGCATGAATCTTTTTTTATTTCCATTTTCAGAAAAACTAGACAATTGTTTATATTGTGGTATGAAATTGCCGATGCAAACATATTCGTTTTTATAGGATTGTAAGTTTATGTTTTAGTTGCCACATTTGAAAATGGGATCTGGAATTAGTTGACAAATCTGGAAATGGTATATGCAATTAGTCGCCAAATCTTGAAATGGTATATGGAATTAGTCACAAAATCTGGAAACGTATAATGAATTAGTCGCCAAATCTGAAAAGCGTTTTTCCTCATGTCCTGATCAGGACAATGGAACAAAATTATGAAATTATTGTATTGTCATCGGTCCTTGACAAGTGTGCAAAATTTCGAATTAATCTGACTTTTTAAGAGGGTGAAAATCGAGTTCAAAGATTCCATTACATACAAGCGAAACTTATAAAAGCGAGTTAATAACAATTTTGGGAACCCATGATATAGATCAAGTGGCTGGAGCACAGCTGTCATTCGTGAAGATAACCACATCTATCTGAATAAAAAACGAGATTTAAAGGATTTAATAGAAATCAGCACTGCTTCATGTGCTCTCGTTTCCTCGGATATTAATCTAGATTTCAGTCTAATGTCCTAACTTGAATAATTAAACTGTTAAAGATTTGTAAAGTTTATTCTCACAAACAAATCCAAGAACAGACATCAATGACTCCGTATTTTTTTGTAGAGCATAATACACGCCATGTTTATTAAGCATATTATAAATGAATTTTGAAAAATAAAAGATTAATCCGGTTACATTACCTAGCATTCGAGAAAAAAACTTCACACAACATGGAAAATTTCCTCACCAGAAAAATATATAGCACTACTCGTTACTCACCCGATTGGCTGGGTATTTCATGATGTTTTATAAATCTATACTGTATATATATAAATGTTATCGTTAAAGTGTATAATTCAGTTATTTCATAGAATATAACTAGGTATTCTATGAAATAACTAAAGATAGACCGTTAAAGTGAAAAATAAACAATTTCTAAGATATTTTACAAATTAATTGTTCATAAATAGCTAAAATCTCTCTTAAAATATATTTCATCTCTTTTGTGGATGACTAATTGATAAATAATAAGGAAAAGCACAGATAAGATAATTTATTATTGATTATATTGCTAACATTAGTTAAACAAAAAGGGAAAAAAGAATATGCTGCAGAAATAGATTATATTTAAATATTATCAACAAAAATACATGCTGGGAAGAAAAACTGTTGCTTCATAAAAACATAGTGTAAACTTTTTAAACAAAAATGTAAGAGAATATTAACTTAAATTTTATGAGAGAGAGACCTTTACTTTTCATTATTTATTAGAGCAAGGATTGCTGTAATGATAGTTTGGATTGGACTGCTTATTATTTTTGAAACAAGCCCACTTCTTACCATTAAACGTTTTTTTTTTACACGAGCACTTTTTAAATCCTTGTTCAGTACCGCAACCTTGAGCTGTTGCAACAGATCAAAGCGTTGTGTCAATATTTGGAACTTCTTCAATGGAAATTAATTCTCGCTGACATAAACTGAACTGAAATCTAGAGAACAATCTTTTTATTCGGTCATCTCTAATTTCTAATCGGAAAATTCCTTCCTAAAGCAGCTACAACTGGTTCAACGAACTTTTAAGTGCAGAATTTCATACATTAACGATCAAGTAACCGTTATTTTATAGAATACCTAGTTAAATCGTAGAATTCATTAATTTTAGGTACTTCAACTGACTTGTCACGTTATTTCGTGAAATACCTAGTTATTCTATGAAATAACGTACTTCTTACTTTAAGGGTAACACAGATATAAATTATTGATATCTAAGTCCTTGTATTCAGAATTCGATTGTATTGAAAAATATACCTATAACTCTAGCCTCTTGATAAAAAAAAAAGAACAGAACTTCTAATTTGTATTTTCTAATAATCTCTAAAATTGAAGTAGAATGATGTTTGCACTCTCGTAACTCAATAACCAAGTGGATTTCCACAAAACCAATTTTCAGTGGATCTCTACTCCTTAAAATAAACATGCAAGCCAAATTTCAAGTCTAATTCTAATAGAGCAAAAACGAAATTTTTAATATCAATACCCCCCGTAATCCCGTTGAGAGTCATTCTCCAAAATAACCATTCTTAGCGTATTTCAATTCAACTAAAGAAAAATGCAAAATACATTTCATTATTATAGTCCTTATAGTACGAAAAAGAAGGAATTATTTTGTCAATATGCCCCAGTAACTCCCTGCTCCCCCCAGGAGTCGATTTCCGTAAAATCTATTCTTGGTGAATCCCTATTCAACAAAAGAAACATGCTTAACAAATTTCAAGTCTGTATTCAAACAATTCAAAAAACAGGATTTTTTTTCTATAACTCCCCTTGACCCCTCGCAACCTTCCTTAGGTGTCGATTTTCGTTTTACTCTTTGTTAGAGGAACTCTATTTCACGAAAGGAACATGCCTACCAATTTTCAAGCAGGTAGATCTAATAGTTTAAAAACGGAAAAATTTATCTATTCGCCCCTCAATCCCTCGAAATGAAACTTGGGGGTAGATTCTCACGAAACCCATTTTGTAGCGGATCTTTACTCCATAAAAAAATCCTGCTCACCAAATTTCAAGACTAAGCGTCTAATACCTTTAAAAATGGAAATAATTATTGGTAATGCCCTCTAAGCCCCCACACCATCTGAGGGTCAATTTTGACAAAACTCATTTTGTAGCGGATCTCTACTCTATGAAAGGAATCTGCTTATGAAATTTGAAGACTGTACCTTGAGTAGTTTAAAAAATTGAAATAATTATATATAACGACCCTTAACCCTTGGGTTTCAAATTTCGCAAAATCCGTTCTTAGCGGATCACTATTCCATGAAAGGAACATGCCTACCAAATTTTCAAGTCAGTAGGTTGAATAGTTCCGGAGATATCATGAGTCAGTGAGTGACTCGCTATTCTCCTTTATATACACTAGCTAGAAAAAGTCTGCGTTCACCCATAACAAATCACACAGCAAAGCTAAAATTTAATAGAAATATATAATTGTTGCCAATATAAATTAATGGACTGTAAATTTAACAACAAAATTTTAATGAGCGAAAACGGATCCCAACCATATGGGATCGCTATACTTTTCCTACTGAATGCAAGGTTACAACAGTTGGCTCGGAGCAAAATCTATACAAAGAATTCTCGCCAACTGGCGCCAACAATAATTTTTTTTTTCTAACAAAGTTTCAGGAATTTGTTTACTACTATTTAAATATTGAGCATGCAAGAATTAGTTAATTTTGAATTAAAATTACGTAAAATAATGGAAGTTTTGTAGCAAAGCACATGAACAGTATGCAGAAAAAGTCTGTGTTCACTATTTGAATATTCTTGATTCCTGGAATTTTTATCAACAGGCGTTATAGGTTAAAAGAATTTCTGTGGATTCAGTTATCAAGTAAAATAGCTTAAGAAAGTTGTAACGCAATAATTTTTATGTTTTTGTGAGATACAAAGTAATTCAAAGACATGGAAAATAAATGGAAGAAAATTAGTATCAGTGAGCTTAAAATCATTGTAAAAATATGGAAAGATGGAAAAAGTCGTCGGGATATAACCAGATCCGTTCAATGGCAGTATTCATTTACCCAGCGTGTTATTTATAACTTTAAATCTACAGAAGTGTACACATACAAACCTCGTTCAGGTCATCCATCTAAGCTCATAATCAGTGAAAAATGAAGTATGATATCCGTTGTGAAAAAAAATCTCGCATTTGAATGCAACTCAAATAGCAACAGACATTCACAAGAAGTTTAAGGAAAACATTTTAGCAGATACTGCAAGAAAAATCTTGAAAAAGGCTGGATACCGTAGTCGAGTGGCTCACAAAAAGTCTTATATTTCAAAGACTAATGGATAGCTTTTGCAAAAGAGCATATACATAAGCCTCCAGAGTTCTGGAGAACTGTGATATTCTCCGAGAGCAAATTTTATATCTTTGGCATAAAAAATGGCAAATTGGTATGCAGAAAACTGTGTACTTCAAAAAGAGCATTTAGTACCAACGGTAAAGTCAAAGCCACCTTGAAGATCAGGCTGTGACAGCCTTTATATGACATCACGAAAGGAGGGAATGCTTCACTACGCGCACTCGCTTTATGAGGAATATAAAGCTTACGGACATTTATTTCTTTTCAGGTCATAGACTAATATTTCCACATTTTACTGATTTTTTTTTTAGTTCTCACTTGGAATATTTTCTGATGAAAGTTATGTATTAATACGCTAGAATGATGTCTAATATTTTTCCGGAAAAGGGACAAATATCACTCGTGAAAAGCTCATAACAGTAAAAGAAAAATCTAAGAAAAAACTGACTCAATGTAAAATAATTTCTATCAGATAAAATTTAAAAAAACTTTACTTGCAAAGGAACAATATGTTACAATATATTCAATTAAAATAATTCATTCATCCAATATTCAAAAATATAAAATAATTTTAATGAAATAAAATATAAAAAAGAAACATTTACTTGCAAAGAAAATATGAAAAATACAGCATTAGAGGTATATTATAATGTAAAAAAAATGTATGCAAAAATATATACAAATATAGAAATGACGCAAACAGTTATAGACACTATAGTAATTATATAGCAAATATAGATTCTAGATTATACACTAGTAAATACACTTACCTATAAATAATCTTGAAAAAAAAAACCTTATCAATGAATATATCATTAATGAGGCAATGTACTGATTAGGTTCAAATTTTGAATCTTTTGCAATTGTGATGATATTATTTAAACTATTAATTGCATTATTTTTATGCATTAAAATTAAATATATGCTACGGTAAAAACAACTAAAAATCAAACAAAAGTTTTGAAATTAAAAAATAACATTTTAGATACTTTGAATGCTAAAATCTTTATGAAAATAATTTAAACGAATAACGTAAATAGAATTTTTCTTCAAATAATAATTATGTAAACAATTAAACATGTTCATAAAATGTATAGAGTATAAAAAAAATTAATTACTAGGATATGCATGCACAATGAATAATATTCGAATCGATAATTGAACATTTAAATAAATAAAGCAGAAAAATATAAAATAATTTAATTGGCCTTAAATTTCTTTATTTTTCGGTTATCCTTCACAGTTAAAATTTCTTCAATGCGCTTTTTTGAATAATTATTTAAGCATATATTCCCGAATGTAATGAATATTTTTTTTAAATATGAAAATGCAGATATGTTACAATTTACACAAGGTGGATGAAACGAATGCAAGACATTCCACAACTCATGTAATTCCAGAAAAGCTTCTGTTATGCTTGTAAAGCAAGATAACTGGCAATCAACTTTAAGAAACTTTGATTCAAATGTTTTCAATATTAACAAATTAAAAATGAAATATTGCGTTGAAATGACTTTCATAACAATATCTGTGGGCATTTTTATAAGCCTCCTCTATCCAGAAGTCTCAAATATTTTGTCTCTTCGACAATTTCTGAGTTGAAATTAATCTGCTTGTCTAAAACAAATGTATATTTGCAATCGGAGTATTTGAATTTTATATTGTGCATGCAACAATCCGCTATGTACATCAAAACTTGATACTCTTCTATTGAAATATCATCTGATTTATTTGTAGTGTTTAATATTTCGTTGAAATCCTTAATATCTACTTTAACATTAAATACCTCACCTGAATGATTTGAAATAAAAAATTTTAGTGAAATAGTACCATATTTATCCAAGAGCAAAGTTAACACACTTTTAATGTACAACTTTTTTTCAGCTTGCAAAATTTCCTGCACAGTAACATAATTTGATCCGAACATTTGTCTGTATTGCCCAAATCTAGCTTCTAAATTATCAGTTTGAAACTTTCCAGTTAAAACATATTTGAAATTCTGCTCCATCAAAAGGTACTTTATTAGTTCTGGGATGGTATTTACTGTATGTCTCAAAGCAAAAAATGTTTCCTCGCTGAAACAACCTTCTTGTTTATTTTGTTTTAAATTTTTCCAGCAGTCCAGCCACTGAACAAATTTTGAAGAAAAAAAGTGAATCTATCATCATCTATTGACGAAAAAGGAACACTGTTTTTCAATTTAAGATTTTGACCTTTAGTTGGATTTTTAATATTCATTATTTGCCAGAAATCTAAAATATGTTTGATGAATATTGCATTGTCCCTAAACATTTCTGGGTAGCCTAATTTATCCTGTAATATATTAAGTGCAGTCACATTGCTTTCTTCAAAAATTTTTACAATTAATTTAACACTTTGTTTTTCAAAATTTGTTGGTTTCAAAGCTTTTAAACATTATTTAAGAGCTAATTTAACAATATTGTTTATTTTTTCATTATAAATTTTAAATAATGATGAAAAAGATGCTTTTCGGATTTGAGAAAATTCTGAAGAATCAGGATACATTAAAGATTCAACCAATTATTTCGTATAGATTTGATAAGATGTACTGAATCAAAAATAAGATGTAATTTTTTTGTATTATTAGCTGGATTCTGAATAACACTCTTTATGGTACCATTACACAATTTAGAAAAACAATTTCTATTTACTCTGTTATTATCACTTATAATACAAACAACTGAAAAACCTACCTTTTCCATTAGTGACAAAACTTCTAAAGTCATAGAATGCAAATCTTCAGCATTCATGTTCTTTACAGGGTTCAATGATACTATTTCTGTATTTTTACTCAATAAAGAGTATAAAAAACATTGAATCATAGTAGCTGCATCTCCCTTCTCTGTAAGTCCCCAACAATTTTATTACACTTATATGTAATTGCTGATTTGATAAAAATTTCTTTAATTTGTAATATTACATGTTTCTCGTGGTCTTTGAGTTCTTTACATCTACCTCGTAGATAATTTTCATTCGCCAAAGTTGACAAACCTGGAGTAACATTTAATCCAGATGCAACTCTCTGTAAGTGTCTCAAACTTGGAAGAATTATATTCCCCTTATCCCTTACATAGGAATAGCATGCAGTAGATTTAATGTACATGCAGAAAGAAAAACCATTAAATTACTGCTATACTTACGGCCATGTTTATTTTAATGTAATAATTTCATTTGCTCTAAAATAAAATTTGCTGCCTCAAAATTTTCAGCATTACAATTTTCAATGTACTTCTCCCATGATTGAATAGCCTTAACATGATCAGGAACAGAATTAATAGAACAGATTTCTTCAAAGACATTTACTGTATTACGAATATTTAGCAATTCACTGAAATATGTTAATCTAGGAGGATTATTAAGAATTTTTCCAATAGAAGGTATATTTAATTGACGACTATTATTAAATATAACAATACAGAGATCTGTATTTATTTTCAGGGATTTTAAAATAGAAGGACAATTTTCACAATTAATAAAAAAAAATGTTATGCAACTTTCACAATAATGTTTTAGAACATTTTTATTTTTATAAGAAATCAGATATAGGATTTTCTCGCATTAACAGATTTTCTTTTAAATATTCAAAACTGGTAATTTTGTCTTTCTTAATAAAATTAGTCAACAGTTGTCAGTCTAATTGTTTCATTTTTTCCTTTCGTTGAATTGTCACTGAGCATTCTTTAATTTCTTCATTCAAATAGGATGGACAACCAGGGAAAATGCAAGGATATGCATTCTCTGATAATTTTGGATACACTCTAGGTATTTCAAAAACAGTACCAGTTTTGTCTGTAATTTTATCTTTTCTCACAATAAAAATTCAGGGAAATTTTTAATGCACACTACACTATTAGTGTTTTTAAAATCCCTTGGAATTTTCTTTTTCCAAGTTTGTAACAACTGTTCATCTTTCGGGAAATAAAACACTGAAACGTAGAGCTGCCCTGGTTTATTAGAGGAACAATTTAATACACAACATTAACAAGGCATTTTTTATAAAATATGTGCAGCTTCAGGTTAAGTTATGAAAAAAATTTAAGATAACTAAGATTTGACAGAATAAAAAAATATAACATTAAACACTAACTTCTCATATAAAACAAAGTATCTTAATTTACAAATAATTAAGGATGTTGGCACATAAGCATCAATTTATTATACCATGTCCTCAAGACTCAAAAGAAAAAAATTCAATAATGACTGACACAACAATATAAATATCGTACCTTTCTTTATGGTATATAAAGTAATCCTGAATGGTAAAGTTATCACACTTGGAACACATACTTGGGAACAGATACCAACTATGTCAGCATACAAGATAGAAGCGTGTGTAATCGTAGGTCCCACCAAAAAAATCTTATTCCCTCCTTTGATCATGTGACCATTTCCAGCCATCTGACTGGCGCTGCCTTCTTATTCAGATGGCCTTGGTAAAGTATGGTGGCAGTGGAGTTATAGTGTAGGGGCACATGGAGAGCAATGGTGTTGGCAAGTTGGAGTATATCGAATCAATTATGAACAAATATGATTACCTTGATGTCCTAAAATCAATTTAAAGGAAAGTTCAACCAAACTCGGGCTAGGATCGTCATTTTGTTTTCCAGCACAACAGCAATCCTAAGCATAGCACTAAGATTGTGAAGTTTTGGCTCTTATATAATGTCCCAAATCAATTGCACATGCCCCCTCAGTCACCTGATCTGAATCCTACAGAACACCTATGGGATTTGTTGGAGCCTAGGATTAGTCGACACAATATATCTAGCAACGATATGCTGATGAGAAATCAAATAGATAATGTCAATAGATAAGCACTGAAGAAACCACTAGACTTAATAATTCAATGCCAAAACGGCTTCAAGAGGTTCTCAAAAGACGGGGTTATCCCAACCAGCTATTAAATAGCTCATTCTCCTTTTTAAATAATTTTTATTGCTGCTATTAAAACAGTGAACGCAGACTTTTTCTACTTGATTTTTGTTAGTATCACTACAAACCTGTCCTTATTTTAAAAACTATGAATGCAAACCGAGTTTACTTTAGTTATTCTCAATACTTGGAATTAACTAAATAAAATATAATTTTAAAGAAATTTCAAATTCCAGTTTTTAAATTCTTTTTTCCTTGTTAATGTAAGCAATAGTACATGAATGCAGACTTTTTCTAGCAAGTGTATATAGATAAATTCAAAAGGAAACATTACTACGGTGATAGAGTTCGGATGCCCAAAGAAGAACGCCCATTCAACGAAACATTACTAGTTGCAAATCATAACTTAAATTTAGTTTGAAACAACTTAACAGATAATTTATGTTTTATACAATTTTAATGATATATTATGAGTTAGAAAATGTTAAAGAAAATATTTCATACAATACAAATTTGAATGCTTTTTTTTTTTTACAATTTTCTTTATTTTGTAGCACAATTTTCAAAAAAAAAATTTAACTTGAATGTTTAAAATTGTATTAAAGGCTGAATGATCATAAAACATCAAATGTAATTTCAAGATAATTGCTATTTCTAAATACTTTGAAAGAATATTAATATAAACAAATACTTGTGAGTGTTTTTGATACAAAAGTGACCTTGAAGGGAAAATAATAAGTTTGGAGACAATTATAATGGCTATTGTAAATACTTTGAACTCCTACAAGACTAATACATACATATTTATATTATAAATAACAAAAGTAGAAAAACAATTATTAATTCAGTTTTTGCTATCAGAGCAGCATCAATTTGGATGAAAAGGATGG
Organism: Trichonephila clavata; assembly: GCA_019973975.1. NCBI lineage: Eukaryota > Metazoa > Arthropoda > Arachnida > Araneae > Nephilidae > Trichonephila > Trichonephila clavata. Next base: position 179,884 of record BMAO01026096.1, read on the forward strand.
GAGAAACTAATACACTTTACAACAGAAATATTTAGTTTCGCTTACTAAATTGATAATTAAGTGTAATCAGATACACTAAATATTTCAATACAGTTTTAGAAAAAATATTAATAACCCTGAGAAATAGTGTTGTTCCACATTCAAAAATAGGGAATTTGTTAAATTCATCGAAAAATAACAAATCTGTAATATAAAAGTCTAATAATGAATATGGTAAAAAGTTCACGATTGTTTATTCATGTCACACTAAAAGCAACAGGCACACAGATCTTACAATTTTAAATGAGGACTCCCGAACTGGCATTTCTATACCACTTCTTTGTGAGGACTTGAACATTGACAGAATCAATATGTGAATTAGCCTAGCTATATGATAGTCTTAGAAAATAGATCTGATCCTGTTATCCTTATTATAAATCTAGTTACTCTATAAACCAGGCTACTACAGCCCCATGATTAATTTACAGGACAACATAAGATAATATTCTATACTTTGTAAAATTTAAGAGATTCAAAAGAACTTAGATTCTACAAACAAAATCAGAAAAATAAAAAACTTAAAAACGACTTCAATTTATTGACCAATCATAAAATCAAAACCTTAATGAAATGCAAAAGAACAAACTTTTTTTTTTGTTACTATATTAATCAATAAATTTGTATTAGATTCTAATTACTTAACTATGATTATGTCACAAAGCACAAGGATAACTATTCTCTTTACTATATCCCCCTTTTAATACATAATCCTCTTGTCTGATTACTTACCATTGAAAAGATACAACATTTATATCTGAAACTTTTACTATTTGTTGTGATCATGTGTTCTAGCTCGTATCAGAACAAATACTACAAAATCAGCATTTGAGTTAAATACATTTTGTTTCAAATGAAAAACTTAGTTTTCATTTGAAACTGAAGTGTTTTTAGATCCTTGAGCAATATAAAATTCGATTAACTAGAAAGCATCAAATAATTCTTGACTGATTCATATATACTAAATTTTCTGTCACATACAATATATATATACACCTATTTATTATAGGTGGAATATACAAATAGATCATAATAATATAGAGCTCTTGACTGACTAGAAGGCACATCTGATATTTCTCAATAATTTGATTTAAACATTTAATCTTTTAGCATGTACACAATATATGAATATATATGTTATTCAATTGTACATAATTCTAGATCTATATTGCAATATTCCTGATTAACATGGTAACTGAAACTGTTGATTTAAATAAGGAATAGTTTAACTTTTTATAACTGCATAAAATAAGCTGCTAACATACATAAATTAAAAATGAAGTTTTCATCTATGATAATGAAAATTTCAAAAATAAAGACTACATAACTGAATGAACAAAAATAAACTTGAAATACCTGAAGTTTGCAATCCCTCCCCTATTAAAATTGTTTATACAATATTTCAGTCCTGAGGATACCCATTTGTAGAAGTGTAACTGTATTCACATTTCTCAGTATTAACTTGAAACGGTAAAGAATTTGAAATATAATTTGAAATTCAAATGGTGTTATCAAATCAGTCTAAAAGTTACAAAATTTCAATTTAGGTACATAAATTTCAGATTATTCCATAGACGCCTTTTATTTTGAAAATCACTCAAGTGATAAAAAAAATTTCTCTAGATTAATGTTACACCTCGAAAACTTTCAAAAATTATATATATATTAAGCTCAATCCACGGCGATTGATCATTACCCGACGATTGGCTGAAGTGCAGAATCAGCCACTGGTTGGCGCGATTTATTTTTTTGTGCTTTTCTTGAGATTGATAAGCGCGCCAATTGTAGTAATGAGCCGATTTCAAAGCGGTGAAGGAGATATAGAATCAGCGCATTACGCGCATGTCCAGTACATTTTTTTTTAAAGAAATAATTGATTGGTTTATATTGGTGGCGACATCCCAATTATATATAATTTCGGACGATTTTAATTCGATTTTTTCACAAATTTAGCGTTTCCATAGTTTGCGTTGTCGTTTCATTGCATTTCTGCGCCTACTTTCTGGTGGAACTTTTTGTAGAATATTTGACAGATCGTTTTTTGATTTCGTTCTTCCGAATGTGGATATGTTTTTCTAACATAAATTTTTACGCATACTCACAATGGTTACCAATGATATTAGTATTTTTGCGAATGTGAATGAATGTATTTTAAAGTATGTTGATTATTCTGAAAATGTTTTTGCTGTGTTTCCAGCGTTAGGAAAGAAAGCTGTGTTACGATGGTGCATGAAAGACGGTTTTAAAGGATCGTCATATGCATGTCCGAAATGTGCGGAAAGCATGAAATTTAAAGAAAGGAAGGAAGGGTAAGAAGGCAGTTAATATGATAGTTTTGGGAAAAAAATGGCTTTTAATTTTCCAGTTTTAAATTGTCTAAAATTAATTTTCATTTAATTTCAATTAAACTTCAAAAATAACTTTCCATTAACTTTTTTTAAGTTGAAAAAAGAACTTTAATTTTGCAACTATTTTCAGTTTTAAAAGTTTTTTAAATGCATTTTTGTGATTATTTTACGTTTCCGCCATCTTGAATTTCGCGCTCTTGCATCATCTGGAAGGGTTGCTACTCTGAAGGATATGCGAGAGCGTGCTAAGTTGACGGGTTATTAAAATCACACTCCAACCAGTGCCCGATTCTGCACTTTCAGGACACATTTTTTTATTTACGTTCACTTCAGATATTCTTTTCTCCAACTGAATTCGCATAGATTTAGAAGGGGAAAAAACAGATGCTATAACTTACGCAAAATATAACTAACAGACGATTAAATATCAGCAAATTAAAGGAACAAATTTGTTGTCAATATGCTTCCCGCCAAAACCCCATTAGGCGCGATTTAAATCGCGCCAAATAATACTTGGACGGAAAGTAGTTTTTATTCAATATGGCTGGGGGCTGCCTAGGACTAAGGAAAATGGGTTGCAAATAATACAGACTTCAGCAAATTATTCTTATTTTTTTTCTATTTATTATGATGAGTGGATGATAGAGATTTCTCTAAGGTTCCACGTAAATGTATAACCGTTACCATAATACAGAAACGACTAAAACATAATGAAGCAAGTGACAACTATATAATCGCAATTTAAATTTGAAATACCTAGAAATGTACTTAAGATTTTCCATGTAAAATGGCGTTGAAGAGAGAGTATGAGTACCAGGTTAAAAAAAATAGAACATGAGGAATCATTCAAAATTGCTAAAAGAAATTTATATAACAAGGGATGCAAAAAAAAAATATTTTTTTTAAATAATAATTTGAGGCAGAAAAAATTACCAACTGCGTGTTTAAAAAAAGAGACAAGTAAGAGTGGAATGTAAAAAAATTTTGACAGATTAAAAGTATAACAGTGGAAATTCGCAAATTGCTTCCATTAAAAAGAATTCTGCCTATAAGATTTAATAAAAACAGCCGCGTCTAATTTCGCACTTTTTTGAGAAGCAAATGTTGTGACAAAAATTTTTTTTTTTTTTTTTTTTTTTGTAAATCGGTCAAAATTAGTCACATTTTTATTAAGATTGTGAGAGAAATCTGATCCAAAAAAAAATAAAATCGATCAAAAGTGCGAATTTGATTAGCCTATCGTTCCATGATGACTCTAAACGCGGAGTCCTAGTACACTTTTGAAAAGGAATCCAGGTATTCACAAAAAATTTCTGAAACAAAAAGCAATCGCTTAAATAAGAACACAAATATTACAACAGCGTCCAATATGAGAAAGAAGTTCAGGTTTTGTGGGATATGGAGCAACAAAGGCTATTATCTCCTATGAGAGAGAAGAGAACTGTTATTTTTTTTTTTTTTCAAAATAAATGGAATTGATTGCTTGAAATTAATGGGGTTACCACAGTAAAAATTAACCAATAAAAAATGCCGATCATATGCTTAAACAGTATAGCAAACGCAACACCGACGACAAAAATCAAGGTAACCAGATTATAATCTTATCACCCAAAGTAGCAATTTAGAATTTAGGTATCAAAATAATACCCAGTATAAAAAAAGTAATCAGATAAATTAGAGTAAAGTGAATTATTAAATTAAAACAGGAGATAATAATAAGGAAATTTCAACAATGGTCTATAATTACTATGTAATTTTAATAATCAATTAAAAATTAATTCAAAACAAATAAAAAAATTTTAATAGAACCAAAAATATTTTACAACATGAAACAAACAGTTTGAATTCTTGATTGTGTTTTCTATAAGCATAGATACATTTGTGATTCCAAGTTTTCAAAGAATCAACATATGGTTCGAAAAAAAACTTTAATGAAATCACTAAAATTGTGAAATTAGAGGAAAAAATTATCTCCTAAAAAAGTTGAGATAGTAAAAATTTTTTTCTTACTTCTGATTTACACAACAGCAAGAATTTTTTTTCAGGATAAACAAGCATCGGAAAAATAGCGATTCTTTTAAATACTCCGCCAACCAAAAAAACAGCCTTTAGCCAGCGTCGGAGAAGACGTTATTCCGGACAAAGAAAACGGGACGCAGCTACTCTGGTGACGGGGAAACAGCCTTCTGCGATCGTTAAGAAGACCCAAAGGAAAAGTGGGGGAGGGGGGGGGGTATTCTGCGCTGTTACAGGGCGGAGCTAACGCCATCTTTAGAGATCAGACTATGGCAGATTTTCAATGACATCACGAAAGGAGAGAGTGCTACTCTGAGTCCCTGTTGGGAAAGTAAAGCCAGGGCCACCGCGTGGGGGTGGCAAAATTGTTTACCGCACAAGGGCGCCTGGGGCAGGGGGCGCCAAAATTTATAGTACTTATAGTTTAATTTAATGTTACTTACAAGTTGTTAGGAAAAACTTGCAATTTTGCATGTTTTATAATTTTTAGCAATAAAATAAGATTTATTTTTTTGAATTTTAATTTATTTAATTTAATTTTGTTTTCGCTTCTACGGATTGTTTTCGTTTGTGTAAAACAAAATTTGATTTCCGATACAACAATAAAAACACGTTCCGTGTGGAATTCGCGCTATTATACGGAATGTGTTTAAAATCTAAGAATTTGTAACATGTAAAAACAGGAATTGGGAATGATTTGTATCGGCATAAATTTTTATTCTTTATATGCTGAGAAGATGTAGTGGCTCAACTTATTTGTTTTGTTTGCAATGACAATATATGTACATTTTTAAAATTATGTAAATCGCTTGGTTTTTCTTCTCCAAATCTTATATTGCTTCATGTATACTGTTATTAAATAGTTCTCAAAACTCGAAATAAAATCTTTATCGCAGCGTTTCTCAAACTGTGGGGCGCACCCTCCAGGAGGGCGTGCTAACCCTACTTGGGGGGGGGGCGCGAACGCAGTAGCGGATTAAGCGGGTGTTCGACCTGGCGGCCGCCAGGGACCCCCAACGCTGGTAGAGGCCCCAAGCTTGATGAGTGCAAAGGCCAGCGACAAACCAACCACACCACCTTGGAACAAGAAATGAAAAGAAAACAAAGATACAATGAAACCCCCGCTAGAAATTTATCGAGATGCAAGAGAAATCCTAATGTAGAAAAACTTTTGAAAATATTTTTAACAATACCGACATCGAATGGCTCAGGTGAATGATCTTTTTTAGTTTTAAAACGTGTTAAAAATAATTCAAGAAGTGCTATGGGAGAAAAGACAAATTGAACAACATGGTCATATTATATACAGAATAAAATGTTTGGACAAAATAGATATGGTAAAAATAATTGATGAATTGCCAACAAGAAATCAAACTGTATAGCAAACTTCTAAGCTCTTAAGTAAAGTTTTCAATTTTTTTAATACAGTTAAGATTTTTCTTTAGCCGATGAGTTTTATTATAGCAATACATTTTATTTTGAGAATTTAAAGTAAGCGACTCTTTTCACTATTTTAGTTTAGCGACACTTAAGCCCATGGGCCTCAAACCTTTTACCACCAGGGGCCTCAAACTATCTTAATCCGCCTCTGAATTTATCAATTATTTTTACCATATCTATTTTGTCCAAAACATTTTATTCTGTATATAATATGGCCATGTTGTTCAATTTGTCTTTTCTCCCCTAGTACCTCTTAAATTATTTTTAACACGTTTTAAAACTAAAAAAGATCATTCACCTAATGCTGCATTCGATTTCGGTATTGTTAAAAATATTTTCAAAAGTGTTTCTACATTAGGATTTCTCTTGCATCTCGATAAATTTCTAGCGGGGGTTTCATTGTATCCTTGTTTTCTTTTCATTTCTTGTTCCAAGGTGGTGTGGTTGGTTTGTCGCTGGCCTTTGCACTCATCAAGCTTGGGGCCCTACCAGCGTCGGGGGCCCCTGGCGGCCGCCAGGTCCGACACCTGCTTAATCCGCTCCTGGATGAATTGCCAAAGAGAAATCAAACTGTATAGCAAAACGGTAAGCTCTTAAGTAAGGTTTACAATTTTTTATACAGTTAAGATTTTTCTTTAGTCGATGAGTTTTATTTTAGCAATACATTCTATTTTGAGAATTTAAAGTAAGCAACTTGTTTCATCATTTTAGTTTTTCGACTCTTAACCCCATGGGCCTCAAACCTTTTACCGCCAGGGGCCTCCAACTATCTTAAACCGCCTCTGAGCGAACGTATCGCGAAAAATCGAAAACAAAAGATTTAGAATAATTATCAATTTGATAAAATAATTTACAATTTAAAAAAATTACAAAGTAAAATACATTCTTATATAATAAAAAATAAAATACAAATTCCCACTGATATAATACTCAACACTTATAAATGTATCAGTACTGCACAAAATATTTGATAATTAAGTTATCAATATTCAATTAAAAAGTTTTTTCTAGTGACTCCCCGGTCTTGTCATATACAAAATATTTATCGTGATAAATTGTGCGGTTTATAATTAAAGTCATATATTGTATTGTATTGTAGTTAGGGACGTTTCAAGGCATGGCCAACTAGGCCCGGGTCCAGGACCTCGCTCTCAGAGGGGGCCCTCATTTCGTTCTCGACTCCGTCTTAATAAGATCATGATCCGGATAATTTTAATGTCGTCAAATATTATTCCCATACATTCCCTTCGAAAAACAGTTAATTTCAAACTGCATGTCAATTGGCAAAAGTGATAAGACTGTATTATTATGTGATGACCGTTGTCCAGTGGTGTAACGTAACCCCCCCCCCCTTCACTACCAAGCCCACTTTTCCGCTTAGGCACGCTAGGCGCATGCCTAGGACGAAAAAGATTTGGGGGCACAAAAAATTGAAGGGTGAAAAAAAGAACAAAATTAAAATTACAGAGAACGTGCAACCGCCCAGTGTTTATTAAAAAGTCAATTATTCTCTTTCATTTTTATATCTAAATTATCAAATCTTCGTTTCACTATTGGCCAAATTATTATGTAAATCGCTTGGCTTTTCTTCCCTATATCATATTTTGTGCCATGTGTACCTGTTATTAAATTGTTTTCAAATCTCGAAATAAAATATTTATCGCAGCGTTTCTCGAACGGTGCCCCCCCCCCCCAAGGAGGGCGTGATAACCCTACTTGGGGGGGGGGCGCGTGCATATTACGAAATATCGAAAATAAAATATTTAAAATAATTATCAATTTAATATAATAATTTGCTACTTAAAATAATTACAAAGCAAAATATATTCTTATATAATAAAAAATGAAATACACACATTCAAACTGATATAATACGCACTACTTATAAATGTATCAGTTCTGCGCAAAGTATTTGATAATTTATCAATATTCAATTAAAAACAAGTTCACTAATTACTAGTGACTCTCTTGTCATATACAAAATTTGTTTGCAAAACTTAATATTTATCTAATTAGTGCGTTTATAATTAAAGTTGTATTGCATCGTAGTTTTACCATCAAAGTACATTATAATTGCATTCAGTACATTGTTAAAGTAAAAAGTGGGGCGCGATGAAAATTATGACTGAAAACTGGGTCGAAAATATTGAAAGTTTGAGAAGCACTGCATTATCGTGATCTACAACACTCTTTTTTGGTATCATGAATTTCTTTCGATTTTAAGCAGGATATCTATACACAAGGGCAGCCGAATTTACGATTTCTTCCAAATTTAAGAATATAAAAGGTTGCAATAACTGTAATCGTCGCAATTCAGTTCAGTAATTCAATGCAAGTAATTTCAAATTTGTAGGGATTTCACCTAAATTTTTTTCGTTGTTTGTTCAGTGTTATAGCTGAGTTTGCGAACTTTACTTATTGAAAAGTTCTTGTTATTTTCAATATTTTTATTTTTTTTATAGACTGTTATTTGAAAATGAACTTCAAGTTCCATGAAAACTCTTACCATACTTGTTATTACATCTTAAAAAACCTACACAAGAAGCAATTCCTTCCTAGTTACATTCCATTTTTAATATCAATATGATTCATAATAAGCTAGTTTCCTGTTTCAATATTTCGCAATCTTCTCGTATGATGTAATTTTTGTCTCCTCCTCCTCTGCTCTTTTGCAGATATGTTTATTTTAAAAATAATTATAATAATATTGTATTAAATTTTCGTGTTCATGCATATTTTTTGTATAATTTCCTGTCCATCTCGGTGGGCCATTTTGTAGCTCTAAGCCCTCTGTTGGATGTGAGCTCGAAATAGCTAGGGATTCTCCATCGACGTATTATGGCGTGATATTTCGTTTCTGCTTCCTTTTAACGTCAGTAAATACTCGAGCACGTACAAATGTATTATATATAGATAAATTATAAAACTATAAAATTATAGATTATTAAAATAGAAAGAAACCAAGTGGGGTGCGTTTAAGCGCAAACAACGCCAAGAAAGAGAAGACCGTAAGTATAAAAATTGTAGCTTTGCATATATTTAAAATATTCCCATATTTTTACTTGATAGAATTCAACCAAGATAGTGCCCTCTTTTTTTGCACTAAAGCCTTTAAATACCTAGCTACGCCACTGCCTTCAGGAAATCACTTTTTTTCAAAGAGAGAGAGTTGACGCAATTTTAAATCAGTAATTTCCTCAATTTTACTTCATTCCTTTATAACTGCAAACGGTAATTATGAATTTATTTTTGATTTGTTTTGTATTTTCCCTTGAGACTTAAAAAAATGTACAAACATTTTTATCATATTAAAATAATAATTTTATCATTAACATTTTTATCATATTATTCAAAACATACATTTATTATTTGCTTTCCTTTACAAAGGAGGCAGTAAAAGTAATGTAAAGCTTAATGAAATCTAATTAAAATTTTTTTTTATTTTGTAAATTTTCCCAGTTACATCAGCTAATTTTAAGACAAATTTACTTTAGATAATCGTAGATCAGATGAAGCGTATGGACATGCAATTACCAATGCAAGTATCGTTGCTGATGATTTGGGAGGGGGGATACTTATTTTCCACTAAATCGAAACAGGTTTAAAAATAAACTGTTTCAAGATGAACAAACCGACGAATCAATCAGCAATCCAAGACAAAAGTTTAAGGTTGGATTTTACAATATAATATTAGACACTGCTATTTCTTAAATTTCAGAAGGATTCAATTAAAAGAACATTACAATTACTTCTATATACCAAATTTAAAAAACTGGAGTGACAATGAAATTTCAAAACACTGTGAAGAATTAGAACGAAAATTAAAGGATACTAAAAATGTTAATGGATTAAATTTGTTTGAAGAAATAAAATCTTTCCGGATGTTTTACTAAAGAGGATAATGTCACCTATTGATGTTTTAAATTATATTTATGAAAACAATCTTATCGATACATTTCCAAATATTGCAATAGCTTTACGGATTTCTTTAACCCTGCCAGTTTCGGTGGCTACTGGAGAACGAAGTTTTTCAAAACTTAAAATTATAAAAAACTACATGCGATTTACTATGGCGCAGGAGAGATTATCGTAACTGTCGATTATATCCATAGAGAGCGAAATTTTGGATAAATTAAATATAAAGGAATTGATACGAGCATTTGTAGCTGCTAAAGCTAGGAGAATCAATATTTGAATATATTTTCTAATTTTATATTTTACTTAAAAAATTTAATATCATTTTTGATTTGTTTTGTTTTTAAAATTTATGAAATAAAATAAAAAAACAATAAGACAAATGTGTTTTAATATTATAATTTTAAGGCTTTTCAGTTAGAAAGTCAAATTTAGAATACTATAAATGAGTATTTCATATCTTATTTGTAGCACTTTATAAGAGTGCAACAGAACCCCATAAATTAGCGCCGAATTTTAACTTGAACAAGGGCGCCTAGTACCCACGCGGCGGCCCTGAACTTAGCACTGGATCCGCAGCCCTACACAAAATTATTCATGAAAAATTATGTATGAAAAAAGTAATTTGCCTTTGGGTTCCCCATAATCTTACTGAGCACCATAAAGTGTAGAGCGTGTCAGAATCACTAAAGAAGCCCTTAAATAGTTAAATGATGGTGGCCACCGCATCATTTCTGAAATTGTAATGGATGAGGAAACGTATATACTGTTTTTTGATGTTCCAACACGTCAAGAAAGCAAAGTATGGGTATTTGAAGATGATCCCACTCCAACAATAGTAAAAAGGCAACGAGCAATGAAAAGAGTAATGTATGCCGTTTTCTTCAGAAGTAAGGAATTGATCAAAGCCAACAAGAAGACAGTAACAGTAAACTGGATACCACTAAATGTCTTCCAGAAATTCTCCAAAAAGTTAATGTCAGGGGACTAATGTTTCACCATGGCAATGCATCTTCCCATACAGCCGGATTAAAAGTTGAGTTTCTTAAACAAAAACAAATTAAATTGATAGAAAATCCACCTTATTCTCTGGATATAGCTACCTGTGACTTTCGGTTATCTTTTAATCTAAAAAAGAATTTACGTGGACGTCGTTTTCATTCAGAAAATGAGATTGATATGGTTATAAATGTATTTTTTCATCAATTCCAAGAAATGAATGGTTTGAGGCATTTAATCTGAGAAAAATTCGTCTACAAAAGTGCATTGACGCTGGAGGAGACTACTTTGAACACTCCTAAAATTTTGTAAGTATAGCTTTAAAAACCTAGGAGTATCTCAAAAATTTCAGAGTAACTCTCGTATTCATTTCTGTTAAAAATAAATAATGATTCAAAACGGCGAGATATTATAACTGTATTAATTGTGCAGCTTTTTAAAGCCTTTTTATAAATGTGTGCCAGCTAATAAACTTAATATGTGAGCAGTGGCATAACGAAGAACATCTGCCCCCTGCAAAGCGAGGTTTTGGGGCCTCAAGTTGGATTTTACGAAGAGTAGGCACTTGGCGACAGTCAGGATTTGGCCCCCCCCCTAGATCCCTGGGTCCCCCACGTTGGGGGGGGGTGCACTTTAAGCCACTGTATGTAAGTATAATTTTTAGTTCTTTTCTTTTATATTCTATGACTTTCGACCAAATGTAGGTCTTGTCATTATTCTGCTGACAAGCCTGTAATGTTTGGTTACTGCTGGCGGTAGATTATGGATGCTTGGAGCAACTCCCGCACCGTCGGAGGGGGGTTGCTGTTTTTTCTGAGGAGGAGAAGGGGATTGACCCTCGAAGGAGACGGTCAGGAAAGGGAGAGTCCCTTGTTTTAGGAGCGCGAAGCGCTAGACTGAATTTAGTGTGAAGGAAATTGAGTTTCTTTGGTGTTAGACCGACGCACAGCGCGTGTTCTGCTGTACCAAGAAGAGATAGTTTCTTGGGAGGGCTTTTAACACGACGGACTGTGTTTAGCTTATTGCGTAAATGAGAGAGTAATTCTATTGGCTGTTGACGCGAAGTACAGCGTTGATAAGTTTTAAAAAGTAATAAAGAAAGATATAACAAAACCCTTGAGACATTTCAAGACCTTTTTCAACGATATACATTGTTGATCATCAAAATGCAACACCATAAAGGACGACATATATCAAAAGCAAATTCAGTAGGCATAACATGCAAGGGAAAAAGCAATGGTTAAAATAAACAGCCCGTTCCCCACGACACTCCTCGTCATTGTTAGAAAGAGGCTTTGGATTGTATTCTGAGTGTATGTCAATACATGGTGGAACAAGGGAGACGCGCCGTTACAGTCAAAGTTAACCACATCAATGGACGTGATCTTGAAATTCCCATTTACTACAGAAGGCGTCAAAAAGTAAGAGGCTGTTATGTGACAAATCCTAATTCTTCTCTTCAGGTTTCGTAATTTGCGGAGCGATCCATCTTTATCATGCACACATCTTGTTTGCTCTCACACTCTTTTTTTATTTTTATTTCTGATGGGTTGCGGATTGGTGTTTTACCATTGCAGACCAAGTACTATTCCCGGAATCTGGTATCTTTTAGTGCTGCACCATATAGGCAGATACCAATCACCGCAGGTAATTTTTTTTGACACCCAGTTTCCTTCCTAGAGGGAGAGGCACTTGAGCTCTGACGATGCGAATTTGTTCTTGGCTTTAATTTTGCCAAGAGCACTCGAGCCAAAAAGACACTCTGGGGATCTAAAACATGCCGTATAATCATACAACATGGCAGCTGTCGAATTTCTGCAACATGAAAATCCACCAACTTGAACCGGGGTCGAACCCTCAACCTTAGATGCAGAAGGTCAGCGACAAAGCAACCACGCCATCCAGCTGGCATGCTCTCACACCTAGTGTGACGAAGTTGGTGTAATCCTTCCCGTTGGCTTTATATTCGCCTCTCTGTATCAGGATTTAGTCCCACCATGAGCACCCATTTCTCAAAAGGATTATCTGCTACAAGTCACAATTTATAATAATTGTCACAATTCTTCCTGTGTCAGAGATGTGTTTGGCTGACTTCTGTATTTTTCGACAAGGCATAGTGATTATTAAAAAGCTCCCGTGTAAAGACAAAAGAAAAACTCAATGCCAGTGTTTTTGAAACAACCTTTTGTTTTCCCTGTATATACCATTTGCAGGTGCCGCAACTTGTAAATGTACACTGCAGGATCTATATCATTTGCATAATCAAACCTAGGTTATTTTTTGGAGAAAATTTCACGTCTGTTTCATGTTTCCTTCATCATGTTGCATTTTGAATGATGAGAAGTGCATTATATATTACGTCGTGTTGAGGGAGAACTGCAGATGGTTGCGTAAAACCCCGAGAGAAATTTTCCGTTATGAATATTTATGAACACGACAACTCCTAATATTTACATAAAAAATACAGATAGAAAACTACAGGTTTTGGGACAAGAGTACAAGACAAGCTTTCCTTGGTCTGAATAAAATTTGCAAAAATCTACTAGGTTTTCTTTTTATTCCTCTTATCTCCCGTCCTCTTCAGAATTGACTTTTAAGTGTAGTCATGAGGTTTGAAAATGATATCCATTAGAGTATCTGCATATTGCCGAATGAAAAGTTTTTGTGAAAGTATTTTGCCATTTCTGAACTCAAAGGAAGCATTTGCCTGATTTTTTATGGGATATTTTGGTCATTTGAGAATCATTTTATGCCTTGTTTCACAAAGAAGCAATCTTACAATGATGAAGAGGAATGAGATGCTTTACATACTTTCAGAATTTAAAAAATATTTTTTAGTGAGCCGTTTTATGTAAATTTTAATTTGAATTATATTATTGTTTTGTATTTATTTCTATAAACATTTATAGCGTTTAGAGAGGGAAGTGACGATTCAAGTGTCGTCCTCATCACTTAGCTATGGTTCCAAATTACGTAGTTCGTTGCCAATAATCCTCGTGTTGCTTCAAAACGCGACGTTGATATGTAATCAAACAATCAATCTAAATATATAGCACATATAGAGTTATCTTACTTCCATTTCAATTAGCTATGATATCATATTACTAATGACAGAATATTGTGGTGATGGATGGCTGGTATAAATGCAATGACAACTAATGAATATGAATTCGAGCAAATTATAATCCGAATGAAAAATTCGAGTAAATTTGGACCTAGCGCTCCCTGCTCAGTTGTGACCTAAAAATGGATACGAAATATAATAATTATTAATGAAGTGATTGGTTTTTGAAACTAAAAACTGTACTATTAAGGCATCCGAACATGTTGAAAATGACCAAATTCAGTCAAGACAGATATTTTTGTTTTTTATTTTATTGAATAGAGCTATCTTTTGACTTTATGAAACATACTTTGTTTTGTTTCTACGCTACCTAGAAGCCAAGTTACAATCAATTTTATAAATTTAGAAAAACCGGAAGTGGGTTTTTGATTTACCAGAAGTGGGCATTTAAATCTATCATGACGAGTCTGATAACTCAAAATACTGCGAATGTATTTCTATAAAACTTTTTGAACCTGATATTTATGTTTTCTAGAGAATGTACTAAAATATTTCTTATTGTATGAATACTTTTTGAGTTATGGCTTGTTATTTAAGTAATGGTCTCATAAAAAATGTAACATTTCTTATAATGTTTACTCAATAGGCTCTAAAACTTTCAAATTTTAATAAAAAATTAAAATTTTAGTACATTTTCTAGATAAATGCATCTAATTTGTTTTAGTAATACTTTTACTAATATATGTTTATTACTTTTTTCTCTGACTGCTTTCAAGTTTTTCAAAAATATTGCTAAAATTTCACTTAAAATTGTGATTTTTGTAAAATTTAGGAAATTTATTTTAAATTTGGTATAGTTTAATAGTAATATTTATTGGTATTGAGTCCTAAAAGAGCATTTATAATGTTTTAGTATGCTATTTTGTTAAAAAGTACTCCGAACGTGTTCGGATACCTTAACAAATTACATTTAATAAAAAATGCATTTTCTTAACAATATTTAGCATTACACTCGTTGACTGCGATTTTTTTGTCTAGAAAGTTTAAAATTTTTGCTATTTTCAAATTTTAATTCGCCGAGGTTTTGCAAGAAGTGAGAGCATCTGCAACATTTCATTTTTCGCTTATTATTCTGCTATGAAATATTATTCAAAAGAGAAATTCTAAAATTAGTCTGTTAATATTTTCAATAGCTCTTATTGGAAAAACGCTATCTGTTTATGTATGATTGGCAACTTAAGAAATATATATATATCTTTTGTTGATTCATCCTTTATTTGCTTCAATCTAAAAAATAGAAGATACGTCTTTGTGATCTTTGAAATAAACTCAACTTTCGCCAATTGTCTAACAGTTTCTTTTGTCATAATTATAATCTAAACTTAATGTAATACGCGAACATTGTTATTTTGTGTTAAACGCAATAAGTTATGAAATGCTATTAATAAGAGTAAAAAATACTAAAGAGAATTGTCTCTCTTCAAGTATATAGCTCACGAGATTCGAGTTTAGATAAATTAGAGAAATGTCAGGAGATACTTAGGGAGAAATTTTGTATTATGAACAGCTTTAAAGAAGAAATTACGACACATCTGGGCTTATTTCTAAATATTTACAACACGTTCTTTGAAGATTTAGAGTAAAGATGTGCAAATGTGCTAAGATTAAGGTTCTCTCATCCATCGGGCATTTTGAATTCGTGAATGTAATGTTAATGTTTTGGAAATATTACTCTCCTCTTTAAATTTTGACTACACAGCAATTTGAATGCAGTAAAGTGCATCCGATAAAGCCGAACTGAATGAGGTTCGAGAACTCACTAATGAATCATTAAGATAAACAAAAAATATCTTCAGAAATCGAAATAAAAAAAAAGTAATTTTAGAGAATCGTCATTTTTTGCTCTTTTGGATGCACTTTACTGCATGCAAATTGATATATTAGTCAAGGTTTTAGGATGAAAGTACAACTTCCATACGATTAATAGTTATGTTCACGAATTCAAAATGTACGGTAGACAACAGCTTTAAGGTCTTTGTTGGCTTATAAAAACCCTGGGATTCCCAACGGTTTTCAGGCTAAACCACCTAGATCCTCCAATCAAGAACTTTTCTACCACTACGTGAAAATTTTTTTTTCCCACTCTTTATCTTATACTTCATACTTTTTTGCTGCAATCGAATTCTCTAGGTTTTCCCCACCTATCATCTTGGTTATTTGTAACTGTTTTGTTCTGTGCATTTTGATATATTCTTCAAAACTTAATTCTAATGTAAGTCTTTTATATTAATAAAAACAGTTCAATAAATTGAAATGAAAAATTTCATATTTATTAAGAAATTATTGGAGCCGCATTAGATTGTTCTAAAATTCGCTAGATTGGAATCTGTAAAAGCTAAGATCTCCGGCAATATATCTCAGCGATATATTTAAATTTAGTTGTAGCTAAAAATGACCTATGTTTGTAGAGAATTGTATATTTTTTATTAACCAAATTATATTTTTTTATCATTAATTGTTTATTTGTATGTTTATTTATATGTTGTACTTAAATTTTATTCAATTTTTATTAATATGTATTTTGTGTAAAATAATTAGTTTTCGTCACACCATTTACCAACGTCATCGACTATGTATTTATCCTTTGTGCGATGGCAACATGTTTGTTTTTCAAGCTGTGCATTACAATGCGACAGAATTGCTGTTTCGTCTCTCGCTAGAAGAGGTTTATCGAACAAAGCTGTTGGCACTTGTTTAAAAGCTTTCTTTGCAAAATTAAAATTGCTGCGTTTTAAGTTCTAGAGCGTTATAGCCTCGTGTGTCGACTAAACTATGTACAAATTCAGGTCCTGCTAAAATGCTGTACGTGCAAAGTGAGATTCTGTTAAAAAGACTCAGTTGCTACCAAAACGTTTTGTTTATAACTCTGTTTCTTAAAGTACAACTCTAAAGTAAATAAATTTTTGTTGACATGTTAGAAAATTGCATAAGCTGATCCAAACCTTTTGAATCACTTATTGGAGCCTTTCAGTATGTATAATGGTATAAAAGGAAACATATTGCCTTGCAAATCTCGAGACGTCCTCACGTGTCTCAATAAAAAAAAAAGCGCAGACGTCACAGGCTGTTACAAAAACACCTACGAAAATATCAGACACGGATTTTTGTCAGACGTGGTTATAGCGAAAGCGTTATATTTCTCGTTAATAGCACATTCCACAGTAAAATGGCGGACACTTTCGACGAATGTGAATTCGTACGAACAGGAGTTGAGTTGCGACATTCGAAACGAGATGAATGAAACAAAAAAAATCGTCAGGATTTATATTCCGTTCGTTCGCGGAATGCGGGTTTCGACCTCGTTTTTAGTAAAAACCTGTCGCAAGAAGCAAGGACGGTGCCTTCACATGTTGCCTCTGCCGATTTCACCTACTTACAAAAAATAGCTTTTTTTTTTTTTGCATTTCCTTCTACCTTTTTGTCTTTTCCATATCGTAATTATTATGTTCTCGATAGAAATGCCTAAAAAAAAAAAAATTACGTCTTTAAAGTTAAGTAAGAGCTCATTTTTGCGAAATGATATTTGATTAATTGTTTTTGCGGTGTTTTGAATTTCCTTATAGAATGAATTATCTAGTTAATGATTTTTCGTTAACTAGAAAAGAGGAAAAGTGGTATAATATTAAATTGTTCGGAAAAGTGCCATTAATAGACTTTCTTTCGTAATTTATGCAAGCATAAATGCGGAATTTATTGTAAGCAAAGCTAATTTTTGAAACTCTATAAGAAAACAAGATATCAATCATTGGCATGGCCAAGTAATTTTAGCGCGTTTTTCACATGTTGTATTTTACAATAATGCAACTAATGAACTTTTTACTAACAGAAAGTAGTACTAAACTTTAAAAAAAAATTTAAAATTTTTAAATTTAAATATGATTCGGCTCATCTAGGGCACAAATGCGACCAAATGCCGAAAACCCGAGGTCAATCGGTTGCTTATTGGCTGAGAAAAAGGTACGACAAAATATGGAACGAAGACGAAGACGAAATTTGCGTCCTAATAGCGATTTTTTTTACACTACGTGAAAAACGCGCTAAAAAATACTCTAAAGCTTTTTATTCTGGAATTAAATCATATTCAATATATTACCATTGTTGATACTATATTGAGCAATTATTTCAACATATTACCATATTATATAAATCAAAAGCTATTAAAATTGTTGCTAAGTATTTTGCGCGAAGGTTTTCCGTCTCAATTTTTTTAAAGTTACTTCTTTTTAACACGCTTTTATAAGTTTCACTTGCATGTAACGGAATCTTAGAACTCGATTTTTACCCACTAAAAAAGATCGGATTCATTCGAAATTTCGCACACTTGTCAAGGACCGATGACAATACAATAATTTCATAATTTTGTTCCATCGTCCTTTTCAGGATCGTCAGGAATAAGGATAATCAGATTTGGCGACAATTCCACATACTTTTTCCAGATTTGGCGACTTGTTGCATATATAATTTTTAAATTTGGCGACTAGTTCCATATACCATTTTCAGATATGGCGACTAATTTCACACATCATTTCCAGATTTGGCGACTAATTTCAGATTTAGCGGCTAAATGAATAAGGTGTAACCCCAAAGGGAGTGTTTTGAATTTATAAATCTTATATTTTGAATTTATAAATTTATATGCATGTATAAAATACACTTGCGTTAATAGAAATAAAACAAAAAAAAAAAAAGTGTTCTGTATCTGAGAAAGTGGAGGGTGGGTATGTGTTAGCAATTTCAAACCATAATATAAACATTTTTCTGAAAATGAAAAAAAAAAAAAAAAAGGCTCGTGCATGAGAAAAAAAATTGTTTGTGTTCTGACTGCTAAATATTTTTTATTTTTATGAAGCAATACGCTTAGAAGTGATGATATGAATTAACATTATAGCAATGCGTTAAAAAGGGGATAATTTGATTTACTCTTAATATTACCATGTTTTTTTCACTCTTTCTTGAATATCTGTCCGGGTAGAATTTTGTAATTGATTTTAAACTGTATGACTTTCCGTTGAGTTAGAGACTTGAAATTTGGACCATAGCTCAGAAACGGATCATAGTGCATGAAAATGTGAAAAAAGAAAAAAAAAGGAAAAGACGAATTTTTTAATATTTTTTATGGTACATTAAAATATTTTTTAATTTGAACTTTTTCTACTTAACACACTTTTAATTGTTTGTCCTGATCTTTTGAGACGGAATCTAATATAACGATATGGGACTCATCCGAGGCCCCGTAAACGGAGAGAATAAATACACTTCAGACCTTTAATAAAAAATTCATTGAAGAGCCAAGACTAATTCCAGCAACCACGTAATTCCGGCTCCAAATAAAACTCAAGGAAAAATTCAACAATGAATAAATGATAGTTTAAAAAACTAAAAAACACGCTTTTATTGTAGTTCGAACTAAAAAATGAAAAATAAATTATAGTTTGAAAAAAACTAAAAAACACGCTTTTATACTGAATCGAACTAAAAAGTAAAGAAATAATTCTTAATAAAGAATAAAATGATGAACGAGAAAATTAATGTCATTGGGGTAAAAGCGTGGGGTGTTCTATAAATGTATCAATTGTTATAATTTCTAACTTATATTCCGAAAAGCTGAATTAGTGTAAAAATGTAGTACAAAGCACCCCACGCTTTTACCACAATGACATTCATTTTCTCGTTAATCATTTTATTCTTTATTAAGAATTATTTCTTTACTTTTTAGTTCGATTCAGTATAAAAGCGTGTTTTTTAGTTTTTTCAAACTATAATTGTGAATATTGTTTGAATCTATTTTCCATATAGATTCTATTTCATTGACGAGCTCATGCTTATTTTCCAAGTAGTTTTTTTTTAAAAAAAATATGTCAACATTCGTTGTGAATCTAATGAAAAGAATGGAAATACCTCGTACCTTAATATGTTTTATTGATTGTTCTGTACTATTTATCTAAGTTATATAGTTTTGAGATAATTTTTACAAGAAATGTTTTGATTTGAGTCAACGACAGACAGCTAAAGTAACATTGAGAATAAATAATTACGTTAAATAAGGATTATATTAAAATTCTGCAAGAGAGAGAAGTTTTTAACTTTTTCTATGTTCTGTCACTTTAAATTAGTAGTTTTATGTTAAGTTAATATGATTTCAGAATTGCCAATACACCTTATAATTTTTGAATTGCGATTAAATAACAAGGAAATACTTGATTCATCTCACTCTCTATATTTAAATATTACACCCTGAGATTTTGTTAACATACATCTTCAATACTTATATTTTACCTCACTTAGAAATGTTGAGATTAAGATCAGTTCAATAAGAGGCAATCCGATTACTTCACGTAAATCTTTTAATCTTAATAATCGGATTGTATCAGTTCCGCAAAACCTGCAAATCATTGGGTAAAGTTTGGACTAAATTAACTTTTATGTTTAAAGGGTAATGAGATTGGAAAGATTGACTGTCTGCAAAGAGAGAATACTCTTCAAAAATACTAAAGTAATAGAAGTGGTGTTGGAGACAAATTTAATCGTCGAATAATACCAAGTCGCCCCATTTTGAGACAAAAAATATAGACGTCCCTAAAAAGTAAAAATATCTAGGAAAGTTAATTAGAGGAAATAACTTAAGAAACTTTCAGAAGACTCTTCTCAGTTAACATAAAGAAGATGCAAAGAAGCAACATTGAAGTCGAACATTTGACAGCGACTCTGTGTTTCATTTGTCTCGTGCGATTACGGACTTTAATTACTGTGTTCAATATTTGAGAAATTTTTTAATCTGTGCTATTAAACGTTAGATTTAAGCATGTATTATTTATTCCCTGTTAGAAAAAAAATCTACTGTAATTACTTGAGAATTACATAATAAATCATAATTATTCCCAATGAAATTGCTTGGTAATTGTTTGGTCTTTTTTGCTTTTGAAAGATAATAACCATGTAAGAAAATGAAGTTCTTAATTCGGGTTAGGCCAACCAGTTGTTTAATAGATACAAGCAATTAAAATTTTCTTTGAGATGAATAGTTTCTTAGTTGCCCGGTTTAGAAATCACAAATTTGCCTTCCTTTACAATATATTTCTTTTTAAAATTAATTAACAAAACAATGTATTCTGAGCGCTCACATAAACATTTATTCTACCCGTAAGGAAAAAAAAACTCCCCTGGAACTATATTCGTAAAATTTAATTATTTCATAAAATCCCTTGTGTACTTTGGACACAATAATACATTAAAACCTTTTTATTTATTTTGTTGAACGCTTCCGCGGTTATCCACTTATATGACTTAAGGCGCAGTTGAACGCATTTAGAAAGCTTCATAATTTTGAGCCACGGTCAAATGAAGGCGCCACGACCA